>JBAMJV010014255.1:0-26881 GCA_037951105.1 Echinarachnius parma
GAGTAAATTAAGATCACTTTAAGGATGAATTTTCAAAAGAATAATTTCAGAATATAACAAGAGTTTATACAAAAAATCTCGATTTTTTTGTTGTTGTAATTCCGTTACGCACACACATACATTCAGGATTTGTTCTGGACCTTATGTAAGAGTTTAACAATTATTGTTTAACAATGCATACAAAATCTTTACTATAGACTATAAGCAGAAAAATGTAACCAAGAAATTGCATTTTTATGGGTGGATTCATGGGTGGATTCATGGGTGGATTTCACAGGCGTAATTCCGTTACAGTGACATTCATTTGTCTTAAGGTAATTTCAGAGGTTAAAACAGATCATTTCTGGAAAAAAGATGTACCAAATTCAAGTTTGTAACTTACATGATAAGTTTTTATTACCAATGCAGAATTTTTTGAGGTAGCTTTTGCAGAAAATCATTACAAAATTAGTGTTGAATAAAAGACCACTTTCCGTTATGATTGTATTTTGGTCTCCTGACGCTACAGTGTTATAGATTTGTACCTCTAGTACCCCTGCCAGTTATTAAAGTTGTAAAAACTGTGGAAGTGAAAGGAATTTTAAATATGATTAAGAAAACAGAGCTAAAAATCACTTATTTGTCATTCTGTAACAGTGGAATTGCCCATTCACAATGCATTTCCATTCACACCTTGATTTTCAATATTTAGGAAGTTTACGAGGCTTTATAGCATTGAAAGTGGAATGATTTGACCTGTTTGTGATTTTAAATTGTTTAAATGTTTCTTGATATTGATGATGTGCAGTTCTTTAGCATGTCACATAATGTAGGTACTTTTTTTTTTTTTTTACTTTGGGTTTTTTCACAATTTAACCATTTTTCTTGAAGTAAAGGAAAAATTATAAAATGTTGCTATTTTTTTCTTCAAATATGGTTATTATTGTCACATTATTGATTTTTGAAAAGTATTGAAGCTAAAATGTGAATTCTTTGTTGTTCAAGTACTGATTTGTGGAAAAGTTGATTTCACTGCTTAAGTTGTGTAATTCCGTTACACACTTTAGTGGACATAGTTTCTAGGATTTTTCTTTAATTTAATTGATGCAATCCTTTTTAATTCCTTGCCTACTAATATGAAGCTGAAAATAAACCAAAATAAAGCTGGATTTTAGCAATAGTTTTTTCAAATTTCACTCTTAATTGTATTTTGGCCATATTTTCATTCATTTAACACATGACAAGTTTAAATATTGCTTTACAGATGTATCAAATTATGGTTTATATTCAAGTGCTAGATAGCCTTGATGTTTGCATTAGTATGTAAGAAAAGTTGAGTGCAAAATAATTGAGTTTACCTTGTAACTGTCAGAGATGTAATTCCGTTACAATTTTGTGTAATTCCGTTACAGTGCTCTTTTTTCAAAAAAGTGAATTTGTGAACTTATCATTGTGTTGATTATGCACCTAATTGTTCCAAAGTGAAGTTGACATTATCAAGATAGAAAAAATACATAAAATCAGTTTCAAAGTGTCTTATATTTCAGAGAAACTTAACGCAAACTTGTAGCAAAAAAAAAACTCCATTCTCCAGTAATTCCGTTACGGTCACACATATTGGTCTAGTGTGCAACAACACATGGAAGATATAAAATCGTTTTCCCTATCATTTTGTAGCCTGGCTGCCCGTGCAACTTATTTAAGTATCAACATTTACTTAAGTCATGAGATATTGCGCAGAGAATAAAATAATGAGCAAAATAGGTCTCTGAATGTAATTCCGTTATGGTGGAATTGCCCAGTTGTATTTTATAATTACTATTGGTGTGGACGATTTCATGCTCATTTGATCTTCAAGGAATAAAATATGCCTTATTTACAAGTGAAATAGCAATGCGAGTTAGGATGTGCGTATGAGCTTTGAATACTCTTAACTTATATTGGAATTGGTTTTCTTTGTTCGTTCATAAAACTATTTCTTTGAGGGATTTTGAATTATTCTCACCCTGTCATACAAGTTGATAGAATGTATTCTGCTGTATTCAGATGATATGAAATCTTGTATTTAACCAAAAAGTATCCAGGCCATTTTTTAAGGTAGTGGTGTAGGGATATAGCAGTCTACTCTATACTACAGCCAACCTGCATATATAGTGGCTAGCAAAAATAATCCATTGCAGAGAGAAACAATGTTAAATTGAACCTGTCTATAGCCGTCACCTGTCTACAGTTGTTCTTGTTTCCCTTATATGGTGACGTATATACAGTTATACACAGGTTTGACTGTATTGCTCCTTACCTGCTTTGCTCTTCTCTCAGCCCTCAGCTCGGCCTTTGATTTCTGTGGGGCACCCTCTGCTGCTGCTGCTGCAGGTTTCTGGCCTGGTTGTTGTCCTCCTCCTCCTCCTCCTCCTCCTTTCTCCCCTCCCTTCTTCTTCTCCTTCTCTTTCTCCTTCTTCTCCTTCTGCTCAGCTAGCTCCTTCTGTTTCACTTTCAGCGCCCTCCTCTCCTTCTTACTCATCTTCTTCTCAGCTCCCTCCCCTCCCTCTGGGCCCGCCCCCTCCCTGGGGGGTTCAGACGTCTTGGGAGGGGTTGCTGATACCTCTGCCATCACCCTAAGGCCTAACGTTATTCCTCCTGATTATTCTCCAAAATTAACTTCCTGGTCCTGCAAGTGAGAAAAAAAAAAAAAGAGATTGAACAAAATTTTATCAGCCACTTACCAAAGCTCTGGAGGAGTTATTGCAACCTCTGCATTGTCACAGAGTCACTGAACAAGAAGGATAGAAAGAGATGATTGAACATCTTCTCGGCTTCCTCCCCCCCCCCCCCCCCCCCCCCACCCCCCCCCCCCCTTACGGGCCCGCCACCTCCCTGGGGGGTTCAGAGGTCTTGGGAGGGTTGCTGATACTTCTGCCATCACACCAACTTACTCCCTGAATTAATGTATTCCTCCTAATTTTTCTCCAAAAATCAACTTTCTGATTATGCAAGAGCGATACAAAGACTAAAGTAAAGAACATCTTCTCGGCTCCCCCCCCCCCCCCCCCCTTTACTAATAAAGTAAAGAGATAAGATGTGATAACAATGCAATGAATTTGAAATAAACATTAACATTCTTATAATTTGATCATTATCAATAACTTTTTTTAACATTTTCATAATATCAATTTGTTGATATTCATTCAATTTAATTTGGTTCTTCAGAAAAACTTCTTTAAATCATGTTAATTCATACTTCAAAATCTCCTTACTAAGTCTTACTAAACTATGTTACATGGCATTCCGGTAGTCTTACTACTCTCTAGGAGTTAAGTCACTGTTGTTATTTTAATAATAATATAGAAAGAAAGAAGAATCCAATATCTGCAGATATTACCATCGGTATCTATCCCCATTTTATGTAGACACATATTGAATACTTGTGCCATTGTGGCACGCAACATGCACATACAATTAATTACAAATACAAGCATCTCGCATTATCTGATCGCACAAAAGGACTAACACAATTTTGAACATGTGGGACTGGCAATAAAAATAATAAAAATCTGCTCACTCTGCGGCCTGTCCCCTGTCATTCTCATTAATTTCTTCAATTCTTGAATTAGTAAATGTTTCAAAAACATTCGCAAGGGTCCAAGTAAACACGGACATATCTCAAAGAATAATTTAAATATCATAAAACTCACAAAATATTGTTGACTTGGACTTGGTCTTGGATGATGAAATCAATTTCAGAAGTTCAGGATTACCGCCCTCAGCGTCAAGAACCGTAACAAAATTCTGAACTGAGCTGAGGAAGTGAGCATACTATTTTTACTAACTTTTCGTCAATGGTATCTTCAAAAAAACTTATGCCAGTGTCAACTGGATAGATCATGTCGAATGATTCTTAATAAATAAAAAAAATTATATGATGCCAATAAATATATGATATTGATATCTCTATATCGTGTAACCTGTGAAAAAAGGATTAGCATTCATTTGGACGATTAAATAAGTCAAGATCAAATCTAATCAAATCAAATCAAATACCAATCATGCTAATATACAAAATGACAGCTCATCATTATAGCAAACAAATGAGTTTCATTTAATTATATTGAAAATAATAAAGGATCGCTGCGACAGTGATGGTTTATGGAAGAGTTCAATAAACTTGAAGATACCAACAAAAGAAGGATATGGGAGTAGTTATCTTTAATTGCAGAAACGAGTGTTTTTAATACCTGTGAACGAACAATATACTTTTAAATATGGGGGTATATACGAGCACATTGATCTCGGGGGTTGAGGCCTTTTGCCCGAATAATTATCATTCCCGCCTTCTCACCTGAGAGCAAAAAAGGTCCTTGCCTATTCGATGCCCGAAAATGGTTTAATCCGAATACAAATGTCTGAATAAAAATGCGCGAAATGGGGATGGTGCTGATCCACCCAATCCTCCCCCCCCCCCCCCCCCGCCTCATAATTATACGCAAATGCTATTAAAGCTCTTGATTAACTACAAGAAAATAGTTTCGATGATTAATTAATTAAACAAATTTATGTTATAACGCTTCATTTTATTGATGAAGTGAGATTATTTGTCATTCCTTTCATTCAGCTATATTATCTCATAGTGGAATGAAATAAATAAAAACAATAAAAACATGGCAATACATCTATGTCACTAATTGTTTTTACACAGCAATGCACAATGTATGAAAATAAACGTAATATAACATTATAGTGATACAACATGCAAAATATGACATAAGCTCTATAGAAACACATTGTTTCCCCCCTTCAAATTACTATGTTTAAAGCGGTCTAGTAACTTTGTTGACCGTGCAAAAAGTGATGCATGGTTGATAACATTTATTTGTTGCGCTCTCATTTGTCCACTGGGTAATGTGTGAACATATAAGGCCAAGTACGGAGCGAAAATGCAAAGTAATATTCGCTCAATCATTGTTCTGACTTTGTGCGCAGAATTATCCATGCAGTATAAAGACAATTATAATTTTGAACACTTCAATCATACATATCATTATAACGGTAAAGAGAAATGTGGATGCGTACGCATCCCCCCCCCCCCCCCCACCCCCCCTCCAAAAAAAATAATAAATTAATAAATAAATTAATTAATAAAAAAAAATAATAATAATAATAATAATAATAATAATAATAATAATAATAATAATAATAATAATACAAAATTATAATTAAAAAAATTAAATAAATAAATACAAACAAATAAATAATAATAATAATAATAATAATAATAATAATAATACAAAATTATTTAATACAAAAAAATAAAATTTAAAAAAATAAATAAATAAATTTAAAAAAAAAAAATAATAAATTAAAAAAAAAACATCAAATATAAAAAAGGTCCACTTTGTATCGGTCTCGGTCATCCTAAATAGTGGTCTCGGGAACGATTTTTTTTTGTTGACCAGTGGTCTCGGCCTTATGGTCTCGTCCCGTTTTGTAAATTACGAATCCTGCTGCGGGCCTGACTTGCCCGAATAAATTATGGCCATTTGGGCATTTGGCTGTAGCCCCAAGCCCCACGCCTCTTACTCATAATAGCAATTCGAGCTTCAATTTGCTATAGTACGCCTATATATAATAAGTGACCCGTGGCGATGTGATGCTTTAAATTGTTCGTTTTGCGCCAAAAGCACTTATAAAATGTTTAATTCATTTCACCCGAGCTCTGCCAGAAAATAAGCCATCCCAATTTCACTGCCCTCTCACCTCCAGCCAAATGATTCAGCAGAAATTGTTGTAATTGTAATGAAGTTCATTATTGTTATTATTGCCTTCTTTTCCATTTGCCAGTGGATGACACATTTCTTTATAACATGTATAATTATGTTGGAAGACCAATCAAATTGATCTTATCTTAAAGGGATAGTTGAGTATTGGTCAAACTTAACGTTAGTAACCAAAACCTGCACCATTACGGTACACTAATAGTTATAACTCCACCATGCTCGAAAAGTATACACAATTACAAACGACTAAGTAAAACCCCTGTTACCATTTTAAAAAGAGCCGTTACAACTCAAGAGGGCACTCTCTAAAAAAACTCATTGGTTTTTAGCCATTTTTCATTATTGTACATTTGATGTTTTGTTAAAATAATGATTCAATCGAGATTATCATCAACAACTTTTTAAAAACCTATTTAGATTTTTTTCAAAGTAATCTATAAGCATTTGTTTACATTTTTCTAAAAAGTCAAAATGTCCCGTGGCCGGGAGACTTTTGAATGAAAATATGTTTATGGATATTTCAGCCGTTTCTGAACCGATTTTGATCAAATAAAGTTTATTCTGTCATTAAATTGTATGTTCTTCCAAATTTGACAGTCAGTTTTTCACTATCTCACACAAAAATATTTTGTGAAGTGCCCTCTATACCAAAACTCAACTATCCCTTTAAGCTTTTTCTTAATGATGTGTGAGGTGAAAAAAGGTAAAAATGTTTACCTATAGTGAAAAAAAGTTAACATTTATATTAGATTTTATTATCTACTGCCCATTGATTGTGACTACAATCACAATCGAACAGCATTCCTGAACGTTTTTCAATTCATTCATATCCATAAAGACCATACTTATAGGGCTACACCTAAAAATCAAACCCATTTCATTCTCCCGTTACTATAAGCCAAACAACAAGGTGAAAGACAAGTGTGAAAGCTCCAAGGAGTGCAACTTGAATTTGCAAAGTTTATTAAAGGGATCTATAATAGTAACATTGCCCAAATCCTCAAAACGTATACTAGCATCGGGGGCACGGACCTCTACTAGCGGTTCTAACAAACCTACTTGTATTCTCGGGGGGGGGGGGGGGGGCACTCATGTATAATGTAAGACGGGTATGTGCCGCTTAAAAGAACCTCGCTTTCACACCCGATTGCCGCCTCTAAAGATACCCGATTTTCAAAAATTGCCGCTCCATAGACGCCCGGAATGACTTGGCTAGGTAGTTGAGTAGCGCCAAGTCCATTCTTCTAGTCAGCTCCTTGGACCACCATTGAGCCTTTTTGAGGGTTTTTGTAGCATAGGTCTTTGGTAGCTCCAAGTCTATGTATTTTGTAGTTTTAGTCTGCTCCTTAGACCCCTTAACTCCCGTTTCAGGGTTTTTGTAGCTCCAAAGACCCTATATTTTTTGCTTGTAGTCAGTTCCGTGCGGCACTACCCCCCGTCAAAAAAATAATTCGAGTGCCCCCCCGGGAGAGAAGCATGGGAACAGTTTCGATTTTCCGAATTTATCTATAAAGATATGTTGATGTGTTCAGATTTATAATTATCTAGTGGATAATCATAAACTATGTACAAAGTCATTGCAATGAATTAGCGAATATCATTTGCCTTTTCGCTCATTACTCGGACATACATTATGACAAATGACATCCATTTACCATGGAATTTTCATACATCACTCAGTAGACATATCAGATCACAGAAATGCACTTATCTACCATTTGCCAGTTTTTGTTTTGCATTACTAGATCCCTTTTAATGAATATCGGTTATTTATCTTTGTTTACTTCAATACCCCCCCCCCCCCCCCCCCCCCCCGCCCTCGTCCCACATAATACCCCCATTATACTAGCTCTCGCCACTGTTCAGCCAAGACTAACAAGCGTCTGGTCTGAGCTGGGTTAGTGTCTGTGTAACCTCAGGACAAAAGAGTTTGTAATAACTCTGTTCAGTGAAAAACCAAGTCTGCAAAAAAAAACATCCGAAGACAAGCACTGTCTGAAATCTCAGTAAATTTTAGGTTTTTAGAAATCGAATAGAGATTGTTACGGCAAGACTAGTCGCTGATTTCGAAGAAAAGAGACAAATTTTCACTAAGCTAGGGAGTTCCCTGCATAGGCATACCCAGTGCAGTGACGTCATGGCCGTTAATCATATTCCTACGTCACCAATCTACACACAGGCTTAGCGTATAAACACCGAAGCCATGCGAATACGAATTTTGCGTATTTCCAGGCGGAATTTCCCGGGAATTTTGACTGATATCCACATTGATAGACTCTAATTTTGCCACGACACCCATCCGAATGACAATGTCATAGCGGTGGAAGGGTGTTTGAACACTTTTCTTTCTTTGATTTGCTGAATTTGGAGGGATTTCCCGGTCACTCGTCGAGCGCAGACGATCTGTTTTACCGCCGACGTCTTTACCTGCTGATTCGGCTACCACTGCACACAGCACTGCACTGCGCCGCAGCTTGGACCGGCTTGATTGATTGGGTGATGGAAGCCAAGCTCCTGGCGCTGGCGTTGCGAACACAAGCGAGATACATGTAGAGAGAGAGAAAAGACGCCGAAATGCCACGTCAAAAACAATCAAACCCGAGAGGACTCAAAGGTTTGTTTTCTTCTTTTATTGGTATTATAATCTGCAATCACAATTAATTCATGACAAACAGCCCACATTCATTTTAGCAGTGGCCAGTCGCAGCACGAATAATTAGTCTTGCTCTTGAAAATCTTGTTTCACGCTTGGTTACAAATTTAGATGGATCAATTTAGTTTAATGTTAAATTAAATGTGAAGCTTGCTTGGAAGCTGTGGAAAGTCTGTTTGTGTGTTAATGTGATTTTGTGTGCCTGCTCGTTCATGTCATTCTTTGTGTAATAATTACTTGGAAATACTAGTCAAGACTCAAGTGTGTAGACTGTAGTAAATGACGAGTAACAAGTCAGTAGGGACATTCAATACTCAAATAAGAAATAGTAGTATAGCTGTCCTCGTGAAGTACGATCATGTAAAGTTGTGTACAGTAGGTGTGTGTGATTGTGTGTGCTTATTTTGGGCCCCTCTGCGATCGATTTAACGGGATGTTAAGGAATATCTGTGTGTGTGTGTGTGTGTGCAAGATTAGAAGAACAGATAGTCTATTTATTTATTTATTTATTTTATTTCCAGGAAATGAGTAACAATGACATAAATGTGTGATGACAAAAGAAGAAATCCCATCGACTAGTGCCTGAGGATTGCCAAAAGGACTCCAGTTCCTGTAAACGGCTCTCCTCGCTAGTCGATGGGTTACAAACAATGCATTAACACAACAAAGATATTAAAAACATTATAAATTATATAACTTGGTAATTTAAAAGGAAGCAATTTGTACTCGGCAACATTAATTAATGGTGCAAGACAGGAGATGCCCCAAAATATCTCTTGATAAAATGATAATTACTGACAGTCTGAAGACCAAACCAAAAAATGAAGGAAAGAAAATCAATATTTCTGACACAGATTATTTTTCCAGAGCAGTTAGCAATTAGGTCATTGTGGGTGAAAATGCTTTATAATTAGTGACAAAATGTTACCACAATACCAGGGAGGTGTTTCAGATGATCAATAGAAGCGATAATAGCTGGTTAACCATATCATTACCGAGATATACATGTATTACTACTAGACCAAGTTATACTTGGCAAACTACACCATGTGTTGATGGCATTCAGAGTGTTAATCAGGCCTTCAGAGTTAGTGGAACTGATCATTAATTAACCAACCAATGCTTGAAATTGGCACCAGTCTGTGACAAATGAAAGTAAGCTTCAGGCCACCCCCCCCCCCCCCCCCCCCCCCCCCCCCCCCCCCCCCCCCCCCCCCCCCCCCCCCACCCCCCAATAATTAAAAAATACACACAAATTTACTTGCCCAAATGCCAGCAAACTGTACCAAATTATTATTATTATTATCTGTATTTAAAAATGTTTTCCTTGGTGTTGGGCCATGAGATTAAGCAATTTTAAGGTACACAAGGTTCCCATAGTCAATTGGTTAATATTTGCGCCTTCCTCTTTGATTTTGATTGGCTGTAGCGTGCATGTGTACCAAGTTGCTCTAAAGTCGAATGGACATAAAAAGGTATGGGATTGGCAGATACTTCCAGTACGTAGAACGGTAGAGATTTGTACATGTACTACATGTATGGTGAATTTTAGCTACCTCAGCTCAAGCCTACTCTGAGTCATGAATCGGGGATGAAATACCGGAATACTCAAATGAGCAATTGCATAGCAACAGTAACCCCCATAGCAACCATTGTTTGATAGGAGATTGTGCATTAGGGAGCACATATGTAGCAAGCTACCACTGGTATGCACTGTACAGCACAGTGTAGTCTAGATTAGAAGAGTAAAAGACAATATTACTTCTGGGATTATATCAAAGTTCACATCAGAATTGTGACTGTACACTTGCTCAAGTTGTGAGAATTTATCTTACAAGTTCATAGTGCGCAAGTTAGATTTTTAAAACATTTGTTTATAAATAAGGCTGAGTCGGTTCGGTTGATCACACCGGTTACCGACCGTTTCAATCGGGACCCGGTTTCATTTTTACGGAAACGGTGCCCCGAATAAAAAAAAATAATATAAAAATGTTACAAAAGAAATTAAGATTATCACTTAATGTAGCGGAATTCAAATAAAAACGGGGCAATCGATATCATTTACTTTAAAGCGTGGTTATTTTCGAGAAATTCTTGGTTCGTTACTTCGTTTGACAGTCAGAAATTGAACAGGAAGCGCAAAATTGCTAGTCATTTGAACGCTATTGCCTATGGATGTTCAGACAAAGTTAGGCCGACACTCACGGGGAGTGTATGTATGATCAAGCTGATGAGCCAGTGCATTCAAAAAGTGGCTCAAAGTACGTATTTGGTAATTTTATACCATTTTAAAATGTTTTGATATTCTACTTACATGATTCTATGGCGTTTGAAAGCTGAACAGAACAAAAAATAAGCCCCGAAACAATGACAAAAACTGTGCAAATTATCGGGAAATTTCGATCGCAGCGATGAATCGCGATGCTAGCTGGCCGACTGAAGTTAGCGTGCGTGCCTTGCCGGGAACTGAAGTTAGCTAGCATATCATATAGCATGCACTCGCGATTTTCTCGCGATATCGGGACCCGAAAACTTGCTGCTAACTTCAACCTTCGGTTTTAGCGGCTTGTTTCAGCTTGGCGCGATGCTGAACAACGATCCATTTCTAGGTCCAATTTACTTCGGAAAAAATACTTTTCTTGCGAAACGTGAGTTAATTCTGGATAGTCTGTAACTATTTTCCCGTAAAGATTGATATGTAAATCCATAAAAGCGTCAATATTTGTAATGTTATTTGCATATAAAAAGAGCAATATAAAGCCCCATTTTTTGCCGATGCTTGCACAATTGCGTGATTTTACCGGTCCGAGTTTCGCCGGCAAACATTTATCGGGATACCGGTTCCCGACCGGTTACAGTTTATCGGAACCCGGTTCCGAATATATCCGACATGACTCGGGCCTATTTATAAATGATTTAGTTTTGTGATGTCAACAAACTGTTTATAAAATAAAACCGCACCTATTATGAAAGAATATTGTCAAACCTGTCTATAAAGACTGCCCAAGGAAGGCAGATAAGTGGTCTCCATTAGCAGGTGGTTGCTAGACCAGGTTTGAATGTATCAGTAAATTATACCATGGTTCATTCATTCCTTCATTGGTTTTACTTGCATAACATGACTTTCAGTGACATCAATTATTCTACTGTGCAACTGATTTTTTAGTGGTAATAAATGCTGTATAAAATATTACAATACAGCTTGTTTCAATGTTCAAATCGTAACTAAGTCTGCCTAGGAAAAGTGGATTAATGCCTGGATCCATATCAATTTGGTTAGATAGATAACATTGCATATTCAATATGCGAAACTAGGTCATCCAATTAATTAACTGCATCTAGATAGCCTAGTATTACAAGGACAAGGTCATGAGTTAAATTCAAATGGGAAGTCCTGGAAATCATTATGTACCGTAAACCGGGGTGACTTTGGCACTAAGGCTGTCGATTTCGGGTATATTTACTACCCGGGACTCGCGATAATTTTTCGGGCGAGTCCCGGGTACCCGAAATTTATCCATTTGTTGATTTCGCTATAGGCATGTCACGCCGCTGGGAAAACATGTTCATTCAAGTGACAAAAATGCAGCGCATTTATGACAATAAATCATCTTCTAAAATACAGCAAAGAGGGAAAAAGGAATGAAAAGAAAATGAGAGAGGGCAGATAACTCGGGCGTTCAAAAAGGGGACTTTTTGCTTTTTTTTCGGGATATCGAGTATCGATTTTTGCGCCCGGGACTCGACATTTTTCGGCGGGACCCGGGTACCCGGGACTCGTCTACAGCCTTATTTGGCACCCGGGGTGACTTTGGCCACTTTTTGAGATGAATGTATTTTCATCAAGCATCACTTTTCAGAACAAATTTCTTATTGTTTCTAATGTAGTCCTATAGGATAATGTTTAGAATAAAAAATTAGTTCTGAAGAGTGAGACCTGATGAAAATACATCCTTCTAAAAAAGTGGCAAAAGTCACCCCGGGTGCCAAAGTCACCCCGGTTTACGGTACTTGAGATTTCCACCCAAACTCATGGACATGATAATTAGAACTTTATATCCCCCAAGTACCAACACAAACATTTGCAATTTGGTTCACATACATGTAGTAACCATGGTATTGAAAGGGTTTATCAACTGAACAATTAGACCTTGCTTAATATTTGTTGTTTTAGTCTGTTTTCCATCAAAACATAATTAATATAAGTTCATGTTTTGCAAGTGGTTGTTGTTAATTTGCGTAACTGTAGCATGGATATTAGTGAGGAATTTATGAAAAGAAGCATAATTGGTTTATGATTTGTTTATTTTTGTGGGCTTGGGAACAACAATCACATTGACATACTACATGGTTAAGTCACATTTTCTGTATACTGGCTTTTTCCATCCATGACCCATGGGTATATCATTTGACTTTGATCAATTTTAAGTCAAAATGCTTGATCAATCTGGGGTATTAACTCTCTCAAAACCAAGTAGCCTTTATGCAGTCACACCTGTCATAGTGGCCACCTGATAGCAGACCACCTGTCTATAGTGGCCACTAAAGAGATCCCCTGTACATAGAGAAAAAATAATGTTCTAGAACTTGTCTAATAGAGGTCACCTATCTGTAGTGGCCACTTTTCTTGTTTCCCGTAGGTGGCACTATAGTGACTATGTACACAGACCTGTTTGAAACTTTGAATGTAGTTATTAGTTTTTTTTTTATTACATACTGAATTTACAGTATGACAATGGCGTTTGAAAGGGTTAAATTCCACTTCAGCAATGATGTGCCCTTTGAGTGGGAAAACATAACAGGCTGGTAATATATCGTTGATATTGGGCACTTGGTGTCAAATGTAGTGCTTCACAACTGTTAGATGAGTAAACTCCAAAGTCTAAAAAAATACTAGACTGTAAATATCAGAAAAAGTTAACACTTCATTTAAAGAGATGATACCATTACATTCAAAACTATATATATAGAATTATATAACAGGATGATAAAATATATTTGATATAGGACACTTGGTGTCAAATTTAGTGCTTCACAACTGCTCGATAAGCAAATTCCAAAGTCTGCAAAAATACTAGACTGTAAATATTAGAAAGATTTTAATACACTTTGAGATGATAATATACCATTATATTCAAAATATCCTATTTTTACAGACTACTCACATATATTGTTTCCTGAAATGTGCATATTTAAATCCAAGTAAATAGTTCAGCACTTTTATGTTGGCCAGCCATAATTTTTGTAACTACCATTATTTTATTCTAGATATAATCTGCCCCATACATTTCATATTCAGTTTAGCTTTAGTGTTGTGATTAAATATCATTATCACACATGAATATTATGTGAAGTGATATCCATAATGAACATCAATACAGTAAAACAAACATCAACCTGGCATAAACAATACTAGGTTTGTGTAACTCAATATACTTTTCTTTGTATGTGATATGTTTGTAATTGCATGGATGGATGTGCAGTTCAACTAATCAACTATTGGTATGCCTGGGCTACATGAATAATTATGATAACGAAAACTAATACATCTGTTTGAGTGTGGAAAAGGAAAGAATACATGGACTTTGACACTGTAGAATAAATGTGAACAGTGAAATACAAATGACATGGATCTCGGCTAATATTGACTCAGTCAGTTCTGGTAATAATAGCTGCACAATACTGGCACGCTTGAATCAGCTCGGCGTGACGCTGTGCTCCATCAGATGGTTTTATTTTACCACTTCACATCTGAAATGATTCCAGTTAAACAATTTCTTAATTTTATAACCTTTGAATGTAAAACACACACCAGAAATAGTCCAACTTATACAGGGAGGCACATTTATGTAAGACATGACATCCCTGCTATTGACTGAGCAGTCAATTCTGGTAATAATATCTACATTTTAATACTGCCATAAAAGTTTGAATCAGCTTGCCGTAACTCTGTGCAGTGTGTTAACTCAGGATGTTTTTTTATACCATTTCTCATATTACTAAATATTTTTATAAGATCTCTTTTTAAATTTTTAATTTGTTAATGCAAATAAACACCAGAAACAGTGCAACTCAAACAGTGATACACATACCGTATTTTTTGGTGTATTAACCGCACCTTTTTCCATACAGCAGAGCTTACAAAAAGGGGGGAGCGGTTAATACGTATGTACACAGAGATATCTAGAGAAACATATTTCAGGAAAATACCACATAAATATGGCTATAATATCAGTTTATGTGGAGTGAAAAATCTTGATAGGATTTTCAGTTATGAATTGTAGTCTAATAAGAAACAAGTATGTGATTTGTGTTGTTGTTGTTGTTTTGTGTACTAAAAGTATACACAAGTTAGGGGAAAGTCATGGAATTTGATTATGGTGCAATGATTCCCAGCACAGTTTTATTAACTAGAAAATAATTTTTCCTCTTCAATGACAACCTAAAGTTTGGGGTGCGGTTAATACACAGGTGCGGTTTATACACCGGCAAATACGGTACATCACATCACAGCTAATATTGACTCAGTCAACTGTGGCAATATTATCTGCAATTGTGTTGTGCACAATGCTGCAAACTTGAATCAGCTTGCCGTGACGCGGTGCTCCCTCAGATGGTTTTGTTATAAAATACCCATTTTTACATCTTTAGAACTATTTTAAGAGTCGGTAAGGAGCCTAGCTTTTGATCTTGGCAGAATCTTTGTTATCAATATTTTCTTTATTCTATTTTGAGTCAGGTTTGTCTGTTTCAGCCTGCCTCCCCAGGCCCATTTAATAAACATGTATTTAAAGGGTACCACCACCCCAAAATAATATTCTTATTAAAGAAAGGTAACATCTTTAGTATTCTATTCCATCAACAAGTTCACAAAAATATGTTTCCAGAAAAAAAAAAAAAAATTGGAAACGCATCACCATTCTAAAGCATGCGTTCATGCGGTCTGAATTGCGAAGACTGCGATGTGTGCGGTGAATTGCGATGTGTGCAGAGTGAACGAATCGCCCGGGAATCTATTGTCTACAAACGTACACGTGAATAGCATTGGCGCACTCGCAAATGGTTGGCCCGTATGGAACCAGGAAATAGCAGTGGTTCCGTAAGTGGTGGAAATTAATTGCTTTGTTTATGAATTACACAACCCTTTGCAAAATGTTGGGTATCTATTTGATATCACAAAACGGTACCAAAACATATAATAATGTGTTATTCTTTGCCTGGTGGTCCCCTTTAAAGGGACAGGTCCACTTTTACAAAACGTCTGAAAAGCTTTCAGTTGACGGATGGGGATCAATGTAACACGCAAAAAAAAAATCAGAGCGAACAGCCCTCTAATTTGGATTCTACGAATGAAAAACGAATGCGTCCCTCCATTTAAACTCTATATTGGTCAATAAAGGAGTTCAACTGATTTAGCATAATATTACAACAATATAGTACTAATTCTCGTAAAGGTATTGTGAAGCCGACATTTGTTAACGTATGTCACGGAAAAAGATCTCAAAAGAAAGAATATATAATTACATGTAGTCAGTTTCAGCGATGTTTGGGTATTTTGCTTGGTAAACGCTCACACATTAGTAATTATGCGCGGGTCACGTAGCTAGCGTGGGTCACGTAGGGGTCATGCATACCGATCTGGCACTCCGTGAAATCTATGTACGAACTTACTCACCGGCCGAAAATACGTATGTACCTAATTAACCGATGTCCCTCAGTTTATTCAGTTTTAGGTCTATAACTCCACGAAAAAGAGATTTCAAGCCCTAATTTGTTCAGGCATGCTATTAAATGACATTTCCTTTCATATTTAAGACAATAACCTCGCAACTTTTGAATTTTGGCTTGCAAAAGTGGATCTCTCCCTTTAAGTCTCTAGAAACAAACATTATATGATTTGTAATTTTGTATACAAAAAAACTCAAGACAACTAAATAACATAGAAAGTATGCACACACAGGATATATCAGTAAGGCAGTACAAGTAATAAGTCTGGGACCCAAATTAAATAATGAGAAGACAGTATGAGAGAGTGTGATGAGACCATGAGCAATTGATTACCAGTATACCTCATACAGTGATCATTCTTTTTTTTAGCAAGGTTTGTCAAGACCCATGCACATTTATATGCCATATATGTGGTGTACCAAAGTCCTGAACAAATAGAACTTTAATTTATGACTTTTAGGTTTTTCTCAAGACCAAAAAACATACAATGTACACCTGTGCAGACCACTGCAGACAAGATATATCGGATGTAACCCAAATTAGATGTACAGTGTATGTGGAGAGGGGTATGACTATGAGAGAATGTGATGATGAGAACATGAGCAATTGATTACCAATACATAGAGTGATAATTCTATTTTGAGCCAGGTTCTGTCTAGCCGGCTCCCCAGGCCGACGATGTATGCTGAACACTGCAATAGATCTACGGTAGAACTTTGTGTCAAATAACACAGACATAATATCCAAGGCTCTCATTTCCCATGTTATGTTTGGTACATTTAGGTGCTAGGGAATTACAAAAGGCTGTATACCGCTGTAAGAAAAGAAATCACAGATCTTGAAAGCTCAAACGAAAACTTACCTGATTGAAGTTTGAGCTTATTTTATGAGGCCGTTTTCTGGCTATTTATCAAAAAATTCAAATTATAGATTGCTGCAGATAAGATCAATGTGGTGATATTGTAAGTATTTTCACCATTATGTGAATTTGTTAGTGTTTTTTTTAAATAGCTGAGTATTGTTTCTTATGTTTATTTTATTTGTACTCGCTAATATAAAGATTATTGCTTACCCCAATTTTGTAGGCAAGCAATTTCTAGCATTGGTATACAGCTTGATGTTAGACTAGTACTTAGAAATGGTAGTTGGTGAGTCACTCCAATGGTACGCATCATCGGTAGAAACTCACATCAGAGTACCCACTCCCACCACTCACTACCATAGCTCATATATCTCTATTGTACTATTGACTGTTCAACCATTATTTTCTTGCCTTTTCCCTTTTTATTCTGCTTTATCCTGCAAAAGAGTGGAAAAGGGGGAATTGTCATCCTTTTTGTTGTTGTCTGTGTCTATCACTTTGTAATTCAGTAGCTATACATGTAGTTGGTATTTTGTACTGAAGCAGTCAACCAATAAGCAAAATGTATGTACATGTAGTGCAACGTGGGAGGGAGAACTTCCTATTAAAAACAGACCTGTGTATACATGTTATACTTGTATTTTGTTTACCGTCAAACCTGTGTATAGTGACCTCCTTAGGGAAACAAGAAAGGTGGCCATTATAGACAGGTTGTGTTTTTGTCTGCACTCTGCAGTGGATCACCTGTGATGACCACTATAGGCAGGTTCGCTGAATTATAGACAAGTGGCAACAAGGCACTAAGACAGGTTTGACTGTAGCATGTATCACATATCCATCATGGGTAACACTTTTGCTCTTCTTTTTTTTCCACATGTATGAAGATTACATGTATGTCATCATGATAAAAATGTCTATATTAATAATTTCTATTGTAACATTCAAACTGCTACAAAATTCAGAAAGCTGTGGTTGTATTAAAAATCAACAGCGAAGCACAGTTATCATAGCAAAGATAGAATGCAGAGGGGAGATATTTACAGCTTGCTATACCATGTAGGTGTGTGTCATAACTGGCACTCGTGTAATTGTGTACAAATATGGTAATAATGCATCTAATTTCAAGCGCTATTGTGATGGTAATGTGCGCCATTATTGTAACTCGTGCGTGATATTACAATTTGAAAATGATGGATGACCATGTCATAAGGGTAATCAGCTGAAAGGTGAAGAGCAATGCATAACTCATTTATTTTAGTTATTAAAGGGACTTAGTAACATTGTCCAAATCCTCAAAATAAAATTGTAATTCTAGCGGTTCCTTTATACCTTGTTGTATTCGTATTAACAATAAAATCATGGGACAGCTTTCGGTTTTTCAAATTTCCCTTTCATTACAAAGATATGTATGATTGAAGTATTTAGATAAGGAAAATCTCCGGGCGAGATTTTCATCCCTGTACAAAGTGAATACAGTGAGTTGGTGAATATCACCCAATATCACTTTGCATTTTCGCTCATTACTTGGCCATACATTGTCCATTTGACCTGAAATTTTCACACAATACCCTGAGGACATATGAGATAACAACAGTATACATTGCATCAACCATTCATCAGTTTTTGCACATCTCAACAAAGTTACTAGATCCCTTTAAGTAGTCTGTTGCTATGGATTTTTTTAACCATGTAAATTTGATACTGTCACATTCATCATGTATACCAGTTAAATTTGTTCAAATTAGAAAAATGGGAAATCAATTTCATTATGTTTTTCCATTTCCATTAGTTATAAGTATGCATAAATATATATTCAAGTCCTGTTATAGATACAATTTAGAACTGTTATAATTAGCTTATTATGTTATGAAATGTATAATGAATAGTATGAATATCTTTTTATTTTTCATGCTTCATCAACAATTTATTAATGGTATAGATTAGTTGCTGGATATCAAAACTTCAAAAGTTTGCTAAATAATTCCCAGGACACATATTGCTCCTATTATAGTGGGAAGAAATGTGGTTTTGGGTTTTCCCTCAAAACTTCCCTTTTATTGTCAACCATTGGAAGACCCACCCACTAATACAGCTCCATTCATCAATAATAGTCTCGGCATACAGACCTAGGCTCTGTTGCAGAAAGATAATACAATCAATGGTAAGTGTCAATTAATTGTACAGTAAGTCTGAAAATGTGCGCGTTTCAACCAATCAGATTTGCGCATTTAGAACACATGATCCGACTTAAAGGGTACCACCACCCAAAAATAATATTCTTATTAAAGAAAGGTAACATCTTTAGTATTCCATTCCATCAACAAGTTCACAAAAATATGTTTCCAGAAAAAAATATATAATTGGAAAACGCCTCACCATTCTAAAGCATGCGTTCATGCGGTCTGAATTGTGAAGGCTAATGTGTGCAGAGCGAACGAATCGCCCCGAATTCTATTGTCTACAAACGTACGCGTGAATCGCATTGACGCACTCGCAACGAACCAGGAAATAGTAGTGGTTCCGTAAGTGGTGGAAATTAATTGCTTTGTTTATGAATTTCACAACCCTTTGCAAAATGTTGGGTATCTATTTGATATCACAAAATGGTACCAAAACATATAATAATGTGTTGTTCTTTGCCTGGTGGTCCCCTTTAACAATTGATGGTAACTTACAATCGATTGTATCTCTTTCTGCAATGGGGCCCTCGTCCCATTTCATACAATTTTTCTGAAATCGTAAATGTCATGGAATTATTGTACAACTACTATTGTAACAGCTATAGCGCTCCATATTGATTGGCCGTTGCCATAATAGTTAGTGGCAACCTGTCTATAGCAGCCAACCTGCCAATAGTAGCCACCAAAAGTGATCCCAGGGCTGCGGATAAAAAAGGAAGTTATGGAACCCGTCTATAGGGGTCACCTGTTTATAGTGACCACATTCATTGTGTTTCCCTTATCTGGTCACAGGTTTGACTGTATATGCAAAGTAAAATACAGCACTCATTTCACAAACTGTATACAATTGCACATTACAACCATCCTACCATGACTTTGGGTCCTTGATTCATGAACCAGGCTGTGTACATAATCCAGTGTGTCATGGTTGGGTGCCAAAGTACAGTGGTATAGGATGCTTGCTTGGATGATTGAGCATACAATGTAGGTACCCTTTGGAAGGGTGGAACAAATTTTAATTCAAAACATATTTTTTTGTTCAATGTGTATAACTTCTGAAGTGTTCTCGTTATTTCTCTCACAAAACATTGAATCTAAAAATACACTCCCATTTGATTGCCTCAGTAGACAATTTAGAGACAGTGCACCTTGCTGTTAGTGTGTGTAATGTTAAAAAAATGATAACACAACTTTTTAAACTGAATAATTAAATGTTCATTACAAACTATTTTGTGATCTAGTCAGGACTAAAATTTACATACGTACAAGTGAAACACAATTTCTGATTTTATGTTTTTGTTATTTCTTTTACAAATTTTGCTTCTGAAAATAAAATAAAAATTGATTGCCTCTGCATAAGAAAATGATAAAAACCCAATTAAAACTACTTTGTAATTGGATATGTGAAGTGGCAACAACGTTATACATTATATTGATCCGACCCAGACATGTGAAACTAAATGTCTGGAATTATGTATTTATTTCTCTAATTTTGTAAATTTATGTGCAGTTAAAAAGGAAATCCCACATCACTGCCTCAGTAGTCAATAGAGACATTTCATAATTTGTAATATGAACTGTTGAACTGTCTGTAATTGGATAATGATACCACCGATTGAACAAGTTACAATGTTGATTAAATAAGAAACTAAAACGTCTGAACTTCTGACACATTTGTATTATTTTGTATTATATTGTATTAAAAACTGTACCCTTAGGCTTATAAGTACATGTATGCAAGTATCATTTAGTGCTTTAGTAACTAGTAGAACAACGCATAGATCTACATAATATTGGTGAATAGGCAGCCTGCAGTTAACATAACATATTGTACTGTTGCTCATTTGGTTTCATTCATATTTATGCTTTTCTTTTTCATATTTTTTTAATGCTGGTACTCTGAAGTACAGTCCATTAGTGGATGAACACTAATGCTTATAGCCCAGTGATTGCTTCTAAGTGAGAATTACGCTGGGAGTGATGATGACGAGCGGCAAAATAGCGATTGTATGAAAAGTAGCTTATAGCACTTGGTAACCTTTTCATACCAAAACCTCAAATTTCAACTGTTTCTGAAGTGGGTCTTAAAATTGATTGTCATATCTTCCATTTTTTATTTTCTCAGTGATTGCTAGTAAGTGAGAATTACGCTTGGCGTCATACTGTAGTAAGTGTTGCAAAGTAGCGATTGTATGAAAAGTAGCTTTCTGTGATAACCTCATACTGAAGCTCCAAATTTCAACTGTTTCTGAAGTGGTGAATAGTTTAATTATCTGATGAAAGTCTTATAATATTCTATAATATAATCTTCTATTTTTCATTTTCTCTGTGATTGCTTGTAAGTGAGAATTATGCTTTGAGTGATCATGACGAGTGGCAAAGTAGCGATTGTATGAAAAATAGCTTACTGTGATAACCTTCTCACATTGAAGCTCCAAATTTCAACTGTTTCTGAAGTCTTAAATAAAATCTAATCATCTAATGTCGTTATATCTCATATCTTCCATGTCAGTTTGAATTGTTCTTATGTAAAGAAGTTAAATATTTATATAATATTGACTGGCCTTGAGTGGTATATCAGAAATATTGCATTCGCTAGGATCATATTGTACGAGTCGAAGACGTGTGCAATATTATCCTAGCGAATGCAATATTTCTGATATATCACGAAAGAACAAGCCAGTCAATATTATTATTATTATACATACTATCCAGAGGAAAACATAAATAAACAAAAACATACACCTTATCCGTCTTGTTCATTGAAGAAGACCAATGCATCGAATTTCAAAATTACTGATTACACATTTTCAACCCAATGCATGAAGGGTCATTTGCGCGTATTATAGCAGAGATTCGTAAACGTATTCATACGTCATAATTAGACACGCGCAAATCCATTCATACGTCATTCGTAAACATGCGTATGAATTTGCGCACTTAAGTGCTGGATTAAATATTCAGCTCCATAGAGGGGTAATATCGTCTGATATTGACTCGCAAATACACATTTGTAGAGCTGCATAATACACGTTACGATGGTAATATCATAACAATAATGACCGCTATGTAAGACAAATCCGAGACGGAAACAAAATACGTGAATTATTAAATTGAAAAACTAGCCT
This sequence comes from Echinarachnius parma, assembly GCA_037951105.1. Lineage (NCBI taxonomy): Eukaryota > Metazoa > Echinodermata > Echinoidea > Clypeasteroida > Echinarachniidae > Echinarachnius > Echinarachnius parma. The sequence continues at coordinate 22,302 of JBAMJV010014255.1, forward strand.
GTATGTGTAATAATTAATAATATTTGCACATTTTGACATTACAATTTTCCTTTCCATTATTTTTTTCGATGGAGTTGTATTTTACAATTATTTCAAATAGCAACATGATTTGATTTTGTTTTCTGGTAGCATCCACAGTCAAACATCCATTGCACAATGATTGATAACACGAACTTGCAAATCATTAATTGGTGCTGCCATATTTTTAGGCTAAACATTTCCAGATTCCATAAAGAAATGCATTTTAAACGATACAAATAATTTATATTTTTGAGACATTTGTAAGTGGTTCTTCTGTCATTTTCTGTGTACATATGTCAAAATGATTTGATTTATTTTTCTGGTACTTAGTGCCCAAAGTCAAGCATCTTTTTCACAATGATTGTTAACACGAGCACTACATGCAACTCATAACTTGGTGCTGCCATATTTTGCTGTAGGCTGTATATGTCCAGATTGTGTTTCATATACAATCATTGAATATTTCCAGGTTGTGTTGCACAGTAATTGAGTAAATATTTCCAGTCTCTATAAACAAGCAACAGCTGTAATCAAATGATTTTCTCTCCCATACCCACCCACCCCCCTCCATCAAACAGAATGATTATATACCAGGGACCACATTGCACAAGTTGCTACCAATGGGGGATGCATGGTGATCAACTAGCATTCAAGTTGACTCTGGGCCAATCAGCATTCAGTACGTTGTAGATTTGTGCACCTGATCGTATGCACTGACAGTTTTGTGCAATAGACCGAGGTATTGCTGCTATGAGTGAGTCAGGGTAGCCAACTAGCTAGTAGCTGACTCATGCATGGGTAGTCTTCTCTCTCAGACCTTGGTGTAGTGAAAATAGGATATGATTCTGGCCGTCAGACTGAAATTTGAATAATGAGCTGGTAGAGAAATGACATGGTATAGATTTCTGAAACCGAATTTTCAACTTGCAATAGGAATCATAGCTATTAGCTGGTTTGTTATGTTATTGAAACAAATTTGATATAATGGTGAGTTAAATATGGAAACTTAATGAGACACATCTTTCTCATTTTACAAACATCATTCCTTTACAATTTGAAGGTTTTATTAATCTAAGGAGAAATTAAAAGAAACATACATAATAAATCAGGTTAATCTAACTGATAAAATATATTCGTATTTAAATCAAGCTTTCAAATGTGTATTTATTTGATTGCTAATGTGAATGGGTCTGCAATACGCAAACTAACCTCATGTTCTGACTGTTTCCAAATTTAGAATGTTGTCATCCCAGAATACCACAGATTGGTGGAGGCATGTTCTCATGCATAAACATTTGCATTGCAACTGATGAATATTCATAAATGTAAAATGCACACTGTGTATCACAAATAGAACAAATGTAAACAATTAATATGTAATTGTAAGTGCTCACAAAATATTGAGCTGTAATTTACTCAGAATTATGAATAATCCATAATTTACCTTAGAAGTTCTCATCCTATTCCAACGATTTCAGATAATTTTGATAATCTTGAAACTCCTTGTGGGTTAATCTATTTATAAATTGAATATAGAAAACGGAAAACCTGTCCCCCGGGCTCCTGCCCCCCCCCCCCACCCCCCCCCCCCTCCCTCCATCTAATGATATAATTTGACATATATGCAATTAAAACAATATACATGTAGGTAAAAAGAAAGGTTCAAATGAAGAAATACATAGTGTGCCCAATTTATTTCTATGCCCCCCCATCTAAGCCTCTATGTATATGAGTGACAATAGTCTGTCATGTACAGTGGCATAGCGACAGGGGGGGGGGGGGGGGGGGGGGGGGCAGCGAACAAATTAATAGTTTTATTTTGGGGGCTCCATTTTCGGGGGCTATTTTTCCAACTTTTGGGGGCTACAAATTTCCGGGCTCTTTTTCGAATTTCAGGGGCTACTAATAAGCTATAATGCTGTAAGTTATCATTTTATAAGCATTTGATCACAATCCAAAATGAAAAATCCCACAAAAAAATTCCCCCCCCCCCAAAAAAAAAACCAAACAAACAATTTGGGGGTGATTTTTTTTTTCGGGGGGTGAATTCGCCTGCCGCCCCCGTGTATTTTTTTCGCTGGGGGGGGGGGGGGGGGGGCACATGCCCTCCAATAATAAAAACAACAAAAACAATAGGAAATAGGAAACATAAGGGGACATTTTTTTTTATTAAAAAAAAGGTGTGCCCCCAATAATTTGTGCATCCCCCCCCCCCCTAAATCAGTACGGCCATGCTACGCCACTGGCCATGTGTATATTGACTGTGTATCACGTTACTCTGTTATTCATGCATGTCAATCAGACTTCCTGACTGCAGATATAATTACAATATTACATTTTGCAATACAATTTAATTTTAGCAGTAACTGTTGAATACGTTTTCGATGCAAAACTCCAAAAGTATAACTTTGAGAGATTTTGCGTGTGACTTAGATCAATTTTCTATGTGTTCAGGGGGATGTTGCATAAGTAAAAGAGTTGCGATTAATCGCAACTCGCAAGTCGGAAAAAAGCGAGTAAATGCGCAAATCTGATTGGTTCAATTGGGTGTATTCTGTGTCTTGCGATTAATCGCTTTGCGATTTTATCGCAACTCTTTATTCAACACCCATAACAATTAGATTTATTTAGACATATTGATCAGTAACACTAGTTCCCATAACACAAGTATTATTGTATTAGTTACAGTGTACTTATCCTCTATTTCCATAACAAAGTATTAATCTGAGATATTTCTGTATGTGAATGAAGACTTTCAAGACAATTTATTCCTGAGATTTCTTCTTTCAAGATAATTTATTCCTGATATTTCCTCTTTCAAGACGATTCAATTATTCATGCATATTAATGAGACACAGTTCCCCCACAGCATTTACATATTATATTGCATTAAACCCTATTTTATCAGTTATTCTACTTTTGGTACTGTATTATTTTGAGATTCTACACATGTGTTAGACTAGTATCTTGTTATTTTAAAGACAATCCAATCATTCATGCACATTAATGAGATAAAGTTTTCTCGGACTACACAACCAAACTACGGAGCAAGGTTTCGATCCTGGCTTCGTTCGGTAAACACACACTGTGCAACCACATCACAACAATACAATGATGAGGTAATGAGTAATATGAGATACAGTACCGCCTAGGCAAGTGGAAATTTGTCTGCCAAGCTGTTGACCCTGCACCATTTATAAATAGCTCAGTGCATTAGTCTCTGGTAGCAGACTAGTGACTTTTGATAATAATTTGTTTGATTTGTATATATTTTTAAAGTCTTTTTTAGTAATTAATATGTTAAACAGTTCAATAGGCTCATATTTTGTGCAATATCTGCAAAAGAGGCGATATTGTTGTTTTTAAAGTAAGAAGGTCGCTATCCATCGTAAGAAGAAAAGGAGGTCTGAATTTGCGAGGCTAACGGCATATGCTGAGCAGACTACAGCTTTGAGTGATTGAAAGGCACAAATATGTGAGTGTGTCCATGTAGTATTGTGGGGAGGTAATACTAGTACTAGACATGCATAATACTGAATGAGTGTGTGGAAGTGCATGCCCCATGTGAATAAAACGTATGCCCAATGAATGCGTGTGTGTGCCTGTGTGTGTGGGTGTGTGTTATTGTGTGAGGTAGAGTTATTTCCTAGGCAGGCAGGCAACCCCCATTGAGTATTGTAGTAATCCAGTCTGGGGAGGTCCGCTATGAATCTCAGTGCATGCAGTACAGTGCAGAAGCGATCAGGGGATACACAGTGAACGAACGGGGATGACCAATAGTTGGGAGTGCGAATGAATAGTTTTTAGAGGGAGACAGATACAGATACACAGAGAATAGAGATCGACGACGAGAGAAAAAAAAAGGATACCGATTGTATTTCTAGCTCGCCCTTGCCCAGTCGCGGCTAGCTGGCTACGTATTCAATCCCATCGTCGATGCGCAGGAAAAAGCGACGGGAAAATCCAAAGTGGGCACAATATTTCTATGTTTAGCACTTTGCACGACTTGGAAGGAATATATCCGAGGCTACATCGTCGACTGAAGAGAGGGTATGTGCGATTCTCGTTGTGTTTCATTTTTGTTTTGTGCCGTCAAATTTTTGTGGGATTTTGTTGCCCATTTATTCATGAAGTGGTTCATCTCGGTGGAGAATGTGAGTTAATGATATGCAGATAGCTACATGGATAGAGCCCTGAAAATCTAGTGTTATGGTGAGCTGTGAATGAATGTACAGTTTGTATGTATATCACTCCATGACAGTGTGACTATAAATAGATTTGTGACTTGGTTTGTGAATTGTGTGATGTATTTTGTTTACAAAATAATGACATACAAAATGTTGGACTTGATATGTCTTTTTAAGAATGTTTATGATCTGTTTTTAAAAGTCTGTGATTCTTCCAATTGTAATGAAAATGTTGAATTAAACTTCCATGAAATTGGAAACGGTAAACATTCTTTAAAAATAAAATAAAATCTGTGTATACTTATAGCCATATTGACCAGCCTATAAGGAGCAAGAAAAGTGGTCACTGTAGACAGGTGACCTCTATAGACA
>JBAMJV010014256.1:0-20447 GCA_037951105.1 Echinarachnius parma
TTATATTTATGGATATTTCAGCCGTTTCTGAACCGATTTTGATCAAACAAAGATGATTTTATTGTTTAAATATTATGCTCTTTCAAATTTTACACTCAGTTTTTCATTACCTCACAAACCAAGTAGTCTAGCGCCCTCTCTACCAAAACTCAACTTTCCCTTTAAAGAGGTAGTTAGGTTTTAGCATAGAGGGCGCTGCACAAAGTATTTTTTTGTGAGATAATGAAAAAGGTTTTGGTTACTAAAGCTCAGCCTTACCAAAACTGTACTACCCCTTTAAAGTATAATAATATAATTATAGTTTCAATTAGCTTGTTTTATTTTGCAAGATGCATAGTTAGTTTTAACCATGATCTGGGGTGGGGTGGGGTTTATGCAATAATAGGGCATAGTGTTGAAAAAAAAGTTAAAGACATTTCCTACCACCCCCCACCCCCCATCCCCACCCCTTTGTCAATAAAGGAAACAATAAGTAAACAATCCCTCCGTTCTGTAGCGAACTGGATATCGATAAATATAACTATTTGTAATTATTGTGGGTCCCACAATAATTCAATAATTTTGAACTAGCCGTTAAAGAAATAACACAATGAGTTTTTAGAGAGCTCCCTCTTGAGTTTTAACGGCTCTTTTTGAAATACCTTTCGAGCATGGTGGAGTTATAACTATTAGTTTGTAATGTAATGGTGCAGGTTTTGGTTTTAAAATTCAGTTTGACCCAAACTGTACTCTCTAATACCAAAACTCAACTTTCCCTTTAATACCGTTTATATACCCTGGCGTCAAGTTCCAGTCAAACAAAACTGTGAAAGTCTTCTCAAGTATGATGATTAATTTCTAGACGCTGAAAGGTATATACAATGGGCTCGTGACAAGGTTTCGCAAGTATTGTTTTACCTTCAAATGGCGTAGCCAGATTTATTACATACAGGGGGGGGGGGGGCAGCGAATGGGGCCAATTTTCCATTAGGGGAGCAAAGTCTCAGACGAGGGATGGGGTATCGTGAGCTTAAAAAATAATCATAAGCATAAGCATACGCAGTGTATAGAACCATGTTTTGTATTATTTATCTCATATGGGGGCAAACATGATCGGGGGCTTAAAGTTCCTTTGGGGGCGACTACAACCCCCCCCCCCCCCCTTCCCTTAGCTATTCCAACTGAAATTATCATTAATCCTCGTCGATTAAATTGAAATATATATCATTAATTGCGTTATATTGTTGTTTCCTCATTGTATGAATTGCATACTTATAAAGTAAGGGATGTATTTAGCAGTTGGGTAAAATCGAAGTTGATTCGGCTTGTATATTGATGATATAGTGGATTGGTGGTGGTAAGTAGATAATTAAATCTATTTTCCTATGTTTATTTTGTGAAATTATGCAAGGCAATTTATTTTTGCACAAATTTTATTTGAGCCTTTTCAAATTTAGCTCAACATTATATGTCAATTTTGAGATAGAAATGAACGAGCAAGAATTTTGCGTCATCGAAATTTTGTCCCACTTTTATAATTATATCCTTTATTACTTTGATGTCATATTTCAAGATTATTGCTGGTCTCTAAAACCAAATAGTCATTTTTGTTGATCAATGCAATTGTGTTAATGTAGAATATCTGTTTTATTTTCAGTAAATATGTGTGTGTGTGTGTTTGTGTGTGTGTGTGTGTGTGTGTGTGTGTGTGTGTGTGTGTGTGTGTGTGTGTGTTGTGTGTGTGTGTGTGTGTGTGTGTGTGCCTACGCGTGTACGTGCGTGTGTATGTATGTGTGTCTCTGTGTGTGCGTGTGTTGTGTTTGACTGTAGGTGTGATTTACATGTTTGTCATTTTGTTCGATGCCTGTGGGTGCAACTTTTATGGTTATTACACTAATTTGAGTCATACACTCTGTAGCACTGTCTTCTGCAAACTTAAAATTGCATCAATACTTCAGATGACAAATAACTGTGGAAGCAATAACAACCGTGATAATATGTTACCATTAAGTTTTCTTTTCCAGTAGAATTTCCTAAACAACTGCTATCATAATGGGTTGCTGCGCGTCTACATCAGAGGACTCTGATCTGCTGAAACCACACCGCGGTCCAAGGTAGGCCAATGTTTCTTGTCATCTTCGTCATTTACTTTACTTAAAATGATCCATTTACTTTATATGCTCCCCAAAAGTTACGTTTGAGACTTCAATCATATACCAATTTCATTGTAAGATGCTTAAGGACGTTATTGAGAATTTAAAAGAAAAGCATTATAAAGTTTACCAAGTAAAAGTAAAAAAAATCAATGCTTGATGCGAGGCTGATATCAATCGGATCGGATCAGGTCGGCTCTGTCTGCTCCAGGGTTATGATCAGTCGGCCCCGACTTGAGCTTCCGACTGGCTCCCGCCTGGCACAAGTGGAGTCTTGAGCCAATACACCCTGACACGAATGCACTGCAAACTGTCCAGTCGGATCGGGTTGAATCGTATGTGTGTGTGTTGTGCAGGGTACCACCACCCAAACATTATATTCTTATAAATAAAGGGTAACATTTTAGTAGTCCATTCCACGAAAAATTTCAAACAAATATGTTTCCAGAAAAAAGTTATATAATTGGAAAACGCATCACCATATACTACAACATTTGTGTCTACTACTACATTCTTATTCTATTGTCTCCAAACGTACGCGTGAATAGAATTGGCGCACTCCCAGACGTTTGGCGCGTACGGAACCATGAGGCCATAATGGTTCCGTAAGTGGTGGTATTTAATTGCATTTTTATGAACTACACAACTCTTTGCAAAGTGTTGGGCATCTATTTGATATCACACAACGGTACCAAAACATATAATTATGTGTTGATCTTTGCCTGGTGGTACCCTTTAACATTGCGCCTCGCTGGAGCGAGTTCTTCCTGGAGAGCCATCTCATACGACGACACAATTGCTTTAATCATTCGGTCAACCACTAAAGCCATCCGCACGCAGAGCCGACTCGACCAGATCCGACTGGTTTTCAGTCGGTTCAGCTCAGTATCTGGACTTCTGTTTTGCCGGTCAAGAGCCAGTCGGAGATCATTCGAGGCCAATTCAACATGTTGAATCGGCTCCGACTGAGCGAAACCGACTCTTGCCTGACTGAAAGCCAGTCGGATCGGGTCGAGTCGGCTCTGTTTGCGGAGGGCTTAATACGACGACGCAGTTGCTTTAATTATCCGGTCAACCACTAAAATGTACATTTTGTTGAGGAAATCGATTGCACCGGAACATTGCTATAAAGGGATCTAGAAACTCTGTTGACAAGTGCAAAACATGATGAGTGGTTGATCCAATGTATATCGTTGTTATTTGGTATGTCCACTGGGTGTTGTGCGGAAATTTCAAGTTTAATGGACTACTAGATTATGGCCGAGTAATGAGCAAAAATGCATAGTAATATTCACTAACTCATTGCTCTCACTTTGTATACGGTTTTGACGATCCAGTAGATATTTTTAACATCTGAACACTTCAATCGTAAATATCTTTTTAACGAAAGGGAAATTGCAAAACCGAAACCTGTCCCATGCTTATATTGTTAATACGAATACAACAGGGTATGAATTCTTATCGGGCTTTGAGGATTTGGACAATGTTACGTAGAGTGGTTTCACACCGGTGATTGCAGTCATGATTGGAGTCATGTTTACAATCACGGTGATTCTGTTGCCTTGCTTTCACACAACGAAAAATACTTCGCGCAAACTGTGATTACAATCGCCTTTCTGGAGACGTACCTGTCAATCAAACAAGGAGAACACTAGTACTACACTGCATGACTGCATTCGAAGCGAAGAGCGCCCGGTTTTAATTGGTAGAAGTGCATGTAAGGTCACGTAAGCTCCGCCTCCCGAGTCATGTTTTGGAGGTCAAGCCGTTCAGACGAGAGAACCGCACCGTGATTTGAGTGAATCATGATTAGAAAACACCTCCGGACCACGATTACAGTTTCACGATTCGTGATTCTAGTTTGCTATCACACGTCAAAAAATACCGTGATTGGAGTGAAAAATAATTCCAATCATGATTGCAATCACGCATTTTCTCGTGTGTGAAAAGGCTCGTAGACCCTTAAATGATCAGTTGGTTGAGTTAGGGATCGAAACCCACTGAAAAATAATTCCGAAGACAGGAACCCCGCCAAAGACAATTTTCCCTTGTTCAGCTTTTATAATATTAACGCGTATAAACATGATAAAAGGGTACCACCTTTACAAAAAGTAGTAGTATTCGTCTGCAGACTCATGGAAATATGCTTCAGTGTGGTTGTGCGAATTTCCCCTACACTCTTTAAAAAATTGGGCAAAATTGGACAGTATGTTGCCCAACACTGGGCAACATATACTGTCCACACAACTATTGGTTAAAATCTGTCCAACTGATGTTCACTTGAAGGCTCAATTGGGTAATAATTGCCCAGAATTATGAATCTGTTTAACCAACCAACAATTACCCAACATTTTAAGAGTGTAGCATGTGGGTGGAATGGACTACTAAAAATGTTTCCTTTCTTTTATGAGAATATTATTTGTGGGTGGTGGTACCCTTTAAATCCCTTGGTGCAATCGGTTTCTATAATTATATCAATTTAAACGTGATCGCTTCGGAAGGTCCATCACACATAATAGATGTGTGTCCTTTTTTAAATTTTATTTGTTTTAAATCTGAGATGGCTATTACATGACTGCTGTACAAACTGAATTACTGAAACCGGAAATAACCTGATTTTGTTCTTATAACTGATATTTTAACTTTATTTTTGCTATAACAATCTTCTTTATAGGATCATGTTGGTGAACATGTATGAGCCATGTAGCATCGAGTCTTGCCTCTCCCACGACTGGCGAGTGGGGGCGCTACAAAACCTCGTCACAAAACTGCAGAAAAGGTTAGATGACACTTTCGTTATTTTTTTATTTTTGTATCGATTTTCAAACTTACTTAGACTTAGATTTAGTAGCTCCCGCGTCGTCCGACGCATGTGGCGGTCATCACACTCCTATCCAGCTGGGTCTGTAATATTAGCTTTCCTAATTCATATTGTTATTGATGATGAATGCGTATTCAAATGCCATTAGAAATTGTCTTTTAAAGCGAAATTTACGTCATTTCGTTTTATTATGAGGCGTCGGTGAAAGTGTAACGGATTAAATTAGATTACAAATTAATACAGTAAATGAGAGAAACTAAAACTTAAGATACGAATATTAGGACAATTTCGTATGGATGGAAATTAATTTCATCATTATTAATTTGCAAACATAATTACTTATTAAAGAAGAGAACCATTAACACCCAAATATAATTTTCCCGTGTATGACAGAGAACAGTTGTAGTAATTTATAGGTTTTCCCATTCATTTTAACCCTATTGTCATTCAATTTCATTAATTCGTCATTCAAATTCGTCCCGAGGAACCACCAGAGCGGAAATCCCAACTTCAATTTCGTCTTTGGTCAATCAATTTAACACAATCACCACACAATTTAGTCATTAGGCACACATTTTCGTCAATTGCAAATCAAATTCGTCGGTCACAGTTGCTGAACACATAAAAGCGAAAGCAATTTCGTCAATTGGCAACCAATTTCGTCAAAACTCCATTCAAATTCGTCCTATGTATTTAGGAGGTAATTTTCTGTTATAAATTGTCTTGATGTAATGGTTAAATTGTAACATTAATTATATAGGGGGTAACACACACACACACACACACACACACACACACACACACATCCACACACACACACATACGTTTAAAACATATCTTCATTCAATTATATATTTTTGGTATAGAAATATATGTAATGTTGTTATGTTTTGTTTTATATATTTTGTAAGAGATTTGAAGTAAATCAAACTGGACTTTCTATTTATTTTGTTTCATCTTGATTTGGAAATAAAACAAACAAACAAACAAACAAACAAACAAACACACATCACACATCACACATCACACACACACACACACACACACACACACACACACACACACACACACACACACACACACACACACACACACGCACACACACACACACACACACACACACACACGCACTGGTTTTCCTATCCCAACAAAAGGCTATACCACCTGACGAATTTGAATGACAAATTCACGAAATTGTTTGCACAATGACGAAATTGAACTTAACATTCACCACCCACTCAGTGGCCGAGACGAATTCCAATGACAATTGACGATTTTGAATGCGAAATATTTGAAATTGGTTGACCAATGACGAAATAGAATGACCATTGACGAAATTGAAGTTGGGATTTACGCTCTGTTGGTTTCTCGGGACGAAATTGAATGACGAATTAATGAAATTGAATGACAATAGTGTTAAAATGAATGGGAAAACCTATATTACACCAAACCCTTTATGAAATAGGCTTTTAAAAAATGTTATCACTACAAAACTTTGTGTAAATGAGTCTGCAAAAGAGGACTGTCAGGTTATAATGTCTAGGAACTGAAGGGGTGTTTAAGTTCCAGATCTATGAAAACGTTGTTTTTTCTGCAGACCCATGGATGTTTTTTCCCTGTATATTGTTGTGATAAAAAGTTGCGAATAATTTATTTATTTATTTATTTATTTATTTATTTTTTTTTTGCGGGGGAGAAGGAGATACATAATATTTCTAGCATTTGCTGGCATGGCTGGTGGAATTGATACTAGTTTTGTTCCCGTTACTAAAGGTTCAATAATGTGCCGATCGTGATGGGCGACCTCTACGTTCACGAGCGGGACAGGTTTCACCAGATGGTGCAGCCAGATGACGTGCTGGTTCTGTTTATATCCGGATTCTTCACCTACGACAGGGTCGTGCGGAATCTGCTGCCGCACGCGCACGAGATGTTGGGTAAGTAAAGGGCCTAGAGCCACTCCATGGCAACCGTGAGATGCGTGTATTGTGTTCGCGTACTATGATCCCCCAGTAGCCGTGCCACAGACAGGCAGATATCGTAGATATAATTATTGTAGCTACAATGATTTACCATGTATACTATTACGTAAATTTGCATATTTTTGCTGTAAAAAGCGCGCGGAACGTGTCAGTAAGAGAACATTACTTATACAAAAAAAAATTATTTTCCAATACAGGTAAAGAACGCATTGCAGTGATGATTGGAGACGGGAAGAATCCGCTCGCACTGTTTCCGTACCTGCGCAGACAGCCGGAGATAGGAGAGTATGCGCAGCTCGTCCTCTTCTGCGCATGCGTGACGCACCTATCCCGAGGCGCGCAGTGGAATTCGGTCACCAGCTTTCTTGAGAAGGCGGTCAATCGCGTCGGATCGCGAGCGAACTGAACCTTTAAAGAAACACCAAGCATTTTGTGTATAGTTGATTTTTAAATATTAACTGATAATACAGACATAAATTTGTATATAAAGTTCGCATACAGGATGCATGGCATGTATTTATGAACGCCATGCACAATTATTCAAGAGTCAAGGGTAATGATCTGTTTACCCTTGGGAGTACCATGGTCGACTCTGGTCAATATACTCGTAGAATTTCTTTCATGTACACATTAGATAGCTGAAATTAATTGGAGAAACACGCCGTGAATTCTTAATAATGAGGCTTGTGGATAGGGGATTTAATTATGCTTTCATAAGAGCTGTGTCTTGTGGACTCTTGTACTTTTAAGGTATAGTACACTTTTTGTTGAGAAGGCGCTTGATCAAGAAATACCTTCTTTGTGACTTAATGGAAAACAAACCGTAACATTACCTGAAATAGCACATGTCATGATTTTAAAGACAAAATAAGCATCACATCCTGCACATCACAACAAAATAAAGTGACAGAATAATAAGCAAGTTGATTGCGGTCACTATGTTACGGAAGAAGAAGAAGAACTGTTTGATCAAAATCGGTTCAGAAACGGCTCAAATGTCCATGGATGCGTAATGTAAAACTAATTTGAATAAATGTGGGTCCCTCAATTATACGATAATGTAAAGACATACATACAGAGCCTCCACATTTATGGAAAATATACCAAAGTAACTTTAAAATTAGTTTTTGATAATCTCTCTATTAACTTTCCAGTGGTTGAATGGCGCCCTCTTGCGTTAACTACTGTTCATTTAACTTACAGTTAGCCGCTAATATGTTTGCAACCATACAATCGTGGTGGCATTATAAATGCTAGACTCTAACGATAACGTGCAAGTGTTAGTTCTAAAATTCAGATTGACCAGAATTTGACTGGCTGTCAAAAAGTTAAGCCGATAAACTCAATACACTATATCGCTGTGCCGAGTTGGTTTTTACATTGAGAACCAAAATAACTGTTAGTATGACATGATTGAAACACACGACCCCTCTCAATCAGAAATGTGTGGTATTTCGAAATTAAGTATTATATGTGTATATTGTACCATGTTCACGGTTAAAGAAACTCGTTTATTGTTATCATTATACTGACATTTGTGCTAAACGGCACACAAAGCGATGAGGTGGTTAACCTATTCCCTACTTAATTTATGAATTATGATAATTCGCGACATTACTATTGCTATGTTATTTATCGCATATTCTTTAATGTTCTATATTCATGTGGTGGTATTTGTGGATAGGTTTGACTTACATTTCCTTTGTGGTGAAATGTATCCATGTGTTTCAAGCAGTACTATAATCATAATGTAATATAGCATTGAAAGTAAAATCGGACCATTTATATTATTTCGCATTGTTATGTCATTTTATAATCCGTATGCTGTCAGTTTACATGAACAATGCGTAAAATGTTTCTTAATTGGTATTGGTTTCAACCAACTGAGATATTAAAGAAACTTTGGAATACTTCTATGTTTGTTTCAATAAGTATCTGATGGTGGTCGAATTTTGAATTATAGTATTGACTAGTAATACACTGCAGAAAACTGTATAATGATTTGATAAATTATTATAAATCAAATATCATTGATTAAACAATAAAATATATGTGCGTATAAAGTACAAAGCCACATTTCGTTTTAAACTGATAAGTGCATTACTGAATAAATAAATTCCGTATCAACTTGGATAAATATCAAATACGTGTATGTTTGTTTAAACTCATTTTCTCCAAATGCACCGACTTGCTGATTATAAAATCGTATTTACTTTCAAGAAAATGATTCTTAACGCGGGATTACTTCCTACTTGAACATGCACTTTACTCTCATGCATTGATACTTGAAACCGTAATTAATGTGATAGTACATCTAATTCAAATAAATTATTATGCTCGCAGTGGAACAGTATCAGTATAGCTTCGTGGAACTGATAAGAACAGTATATAGAGAGCTCATTTTGTATTAACACTTTTCTACCCTGTTCCTCATATACCGGTAGTCGACTCTAGTAAAAATACTTATATAATTTCCTTCATGCACCATTAAATAATTAATTGTAGAAACACGTCATGCTTTCTTATACCAGGCTTATAAATGGGGGTTTAATAAGCTTTTTAACAGCCGAGTCTAGTGGATTCTTGCAATTTAAAGGATGTTGCAGTTTTGGTTGAAAGGGCGCTTCAAGGCATAATATTTATTTGGAAATGAACAATTATTATGTATACTATTTAAAAAAACAAATTTTAAAGACAACAACAAATGTGTTTAATTTAGATTAGATCAGAAGGAGCTGTATATCCATAAATACATGTACAATATTGGCATAAATGTGGGTGCCTCATTAATTCTATGATTTATGAAGACCTGAAAAGGGCAGTCCACATTGTTTGTGGTCATCGTCACAGTTAAATTCAAGTATTAACTATATCAGTGTGTCAAGCTGTTTTTACAATAGAGTTGAACCAAAGTGACTGCTAGTATGACATGATTGAAACACACGACCCCTCTCAGTTATAAATGTGTGGTGACTCGCAATTAAGTAGTGTATTGAACCATTTTCAGGATGAAAGATACTCGTTTATTGTTATCAGTATACTTACATTTGTGCCAAACGGCACCCAAAGCGATAGGGGTGGTTAACCTATTCCCTACTTAATGTATGAATTATGATAATTCGCGACATTACTATTGCTATGTTTTTTCTTCGCTATTATTGATTTTGCTATATCCATGTGGTGGTATTTGTGGACAGGTTTAACTTAGATTTCCTCTCTGGTGTAATGTATATGTTTCAAGCAGTACTATAATCATATGTAATGTTGCACTGAAAGTAAAATCGGACCATTTATAATCTCATTTCGCTTTGTTATGTCATTTCAAAATCCGTATGCTGTCAGTTTACATGAACAATGCGTAAAATGTGTCTTAATTGGTATTGGTTTCAACCAACTGAGATATTAAAGAAACATCGGAATATACTTCTGTTTGTTTCAATATGTATCCATTGGTGGTGGGCGAATTTTAAATTATAGTCTTGACTAGTCATACACTACAGAGAACTGTATAATGATTTGATAATTTATTCTAAAATAAATATTATTGATTAAACAATAAATATTATGTGTATAAAGTTCAAAGCCACATTTCGTTTTAAACTGATAAGTGCATTACTGAATAAATACATTCTGTACCAACTTGGATAAATAACAATTGCGTGTATGTTTGTATAAACTCTTCAAATGCTCTGACTTGCCGATTATAAATCGTCTTTACTTTCAGGAAAAGGATTCTTAACGCGGGATAAGTTCCTATGAACATGCACTTTATTAACATGCATAGATACTTGAACCGGTAATTAATTTGATATTACATTAAATTCAAATAAATTAGTATGCTCGCAGTGGAACATTATCAGTATAGCTTCGTGAAACTGATAAGAACATAAGCCACAATATAGAGAGCTCATTGTGTATGAGCACCTTTTTAACCCGGTTCATGACATGGTCGACTCTAGTCAAAATACTTATATAATTTACTTCATGCACTATTAAATACTTAATTGTAGAAAACGTCATGATTTCTTACCAGACTTATAAATGGGGGTTTGATAAGCTTTTCAACAGCCGAGTCTAGTGTTCTTGCAATTTAAATGATGTTCACATTTTTGGTTTAAAGTGCGCTTCAAGACCTAATATTTGTTTGGAAATGAACAATTATTATATATACTATTTCAAAAACACATTTTTAAGGCAAAATAAACTGTGTTTGATTGAAATAAGATCGGAAGGAGCTTTATATCCATAATAAATACATGCACAATATACTGGCATAAATGTTGGTGCCTCATTATTTCCACAATTTATCGAGACCTGAAAAGTGAAGTCCACATTGTTTGTGGTCATCGTCACAGTTAAATTCAAGTATTAACTATATCAGTGTGTCAAGCTGTTTTTACAATAGAGTTGAACCAAAGTGACTGCTAGTATGACATGATTAAAACACACGACCCCTCTCAGTTAGAAATGTGTGGTGACTCGCAATTAAGTAGTGTATTGAACCATTTTCAGGATCAAAGATACTCTTTTATTTTTATCATTTTACTGACATTTGTGCCAAACGGCACATAACGCGATTGGGGTGGTTAACCTTTTTCCTACTTAGTGTATAAATTATGATCATTCGCGACATTTCTATTGGTATGTTGATTCTTCCCCTTTAATTTTATTCTTTAACTATTTTCTATATCCATGTGGTGGTATTTGTGGATAGACTTGAAATTCCTCTGTGGTGAAATGAATATATGTGTTTCAAGCAGTACTATAATCATATGTAATGTTGCACTGAAAGTAAAATCGGACCATTTATAATCTTATTTCGCTTTGTTATGTCATTTCGAGATCCGTATGCTGTCAGTTTACATGAACAATGCGTAAAATGTGTCTTAATTGGTTTTGGTTTCACCAACTAAGATATTAAAGAAACATCGGAATATAACATTTATGTTTGTTTCAATATGTATCCATTGATGGTAGGCGATTTTTAAATTATAGTCTTGACTAGTTATACACTACAGAGAACTGTATAATGATTTGATAAATTATTATAAATTAGATATTATTGATTAAACAACAAATATTCTGTGTATAAAGTTCAAAGCCACATTTCGTTTTAAACTGATAAGTGCATTACTGAATAAATAAATTCCGTATCAACTTGGATAAATAACAAATACGTGTATGTTTGTATAAACTCTTCAAATGCACTGACTTGCTGGAACATGCATGTAAAGGGGTAGTTTAGTTTTGGTAGAGAGGGCGCTGCACATCACAATTTTTTTGTGAGGTAATGAAAAACCGAATGTCGAATTTGAGAGAACATGCAATTTTAATGACAGAATAAACTTTATTTAGTCAAAATCGACCCAGAAACGGCTGAAATATCAATAAATATATCTGATCTTATAAGTATTTGGGGCCCAAATAATTAGATGATTTTTAGAAAAAAAATTTAAAATGACAAATGCACTTTTTCAAAAATTTTCAAAAGCGTTTTTTAAATAGTTGTTGATGATCTCGCTATTTAATCATTATATCAATAAAACATCACATGCATATTTTTGTATGAAAAATGGTTGAAACCAATGCCTTTTAAAAAAGCGCCCTCTTGTGTTTGAATGGCTCATTTTGAATGATAACAGGCTTTTTACTTAGTCGTTTGTAATTTTGTATACCTTTCGAGCATGGTGGAGTTATAACTATTAGTTTATAATGTTACTGTGCAGGTTTTAGCTACTTAAGTTCAGCCTTACCAAAACTAAACTACCCCTTTAACTATCATGCATAAATACTTGAACCCGTAATTAGTTTGATATTACATTTAATTCAAATAAATTAGTATGCTCGTAGTGGAACATTTCCAGTATACCTTTGTGAAACCGATAAGAACATAAGCCACATGATAGAGAGCTTATTTTTTAACCGGTTCCTGACATGGTCGACTCTATAGTCAAAATACTTATATAACTTCATACACTATTAAATACTTTGTGGAAAAACGTCATGAGTTCTTACAAGGCTTATAAATGGGGGTTTAATAAGCTTTCGAACAGCCGAGTCTAGTGTTCTTGCAATTTAAAGGATGTTTACAGTTTTGGTTGCAAGGGTGCTTCAAGACATAATATTTATTTGGAAATTAACAATTATTATGTACTGTATACTATTTCAAATACACAGTTTAAAGACAAAATAAATTGCGTCTGATTGAAATTAGATCAGAAGAAGCTTTATATCTATACATACAAGTACAATATTGGCATAAATGTGGGCGCCATATTAATTACATAATGTATCGAGACCTGAAGAGGGTAGTCCACATTGTTTGTGGTCATCGTCACAGTTAAATTCAAGTATTAACTACATGTATATCAGTGTGCCAAGCTGTGTTTACAATAGAGTTGAACCAAAGTGACTGCTAGTATGACATGATTGAAACACACGACCCCTCTCAGTTAGAAATGTGTGGTGACTCGCAATTAAAGGGGAATTAACCCTTATCTTTTTGACTTACTGGATGTGATGAGAGCATAACTACTATCATTGCTAGTCACTTATTTCCTCATGAATATTCCCGATTACAAAAATAATCAATATTTTATGGACCACTGTCGTCTGCTTTCAATGCCCATAGGAGGCGGCCATTTCTTCAACTACTCGCGGTGAAATGACGTGGCAGGCGGAAAACACAATAGCATTATCGTAACCCGCTATTGTGTTCTCCGCCTGACACGTCATTTCACCGCGAGAAGTTGAAGAAATGGCCGCCTCCTGTTGGCATTGAAAGCAGACGACAGTCGGCCATAAAATATTGATTATTTTCATTATTGGGAATATTCATGAGGAAATAAGTGACTAGAAATGACAAGAGTTATGCTCTCATCACATCCAGTAAGTCAAAAGGATAAGGGTTAATTCCCCTTTAAGTAGTGTATTGAACCATTTTCAGGATTAAAGATACTCGTTTATTTTTATCATTTTACTGACATTTGTGCCAAACGGCACATAACGCGATTGGGGTGGTTAACCTTTTTCCTACTTAGTGTATGAATTATGGTATGTTCATTCTTCCCCTTTAATTTTATTCTTTAACTATTTTCTATATCCATGTGGTGGTATTTGTGGATAGACTTTAATTTCCTATGTGGTGAAATGTATATATGTGTTTCAAGCAGTACTATAATCATATGTAATGTTGCACTGAAAGTAAAATCGGACCATTTATAATCTTATTTCGCTTTGTTATGTCATTTTGTTATGTCATTTCGCTTGCCCCCCCCCCCCCCCCCAAAAAAAAATAAAATAAATAAAAATAGATTTCAATCATGGCTTTTATCTAATTCGATAACAGTGATTGAAAAAATAGTATTTCTTTAGACAAGAAAACTCAGATTTTACTCCATGTCAAGTCAAATTTCCTTCCCAAGTATGCACCAGATTGCATAATTTCAAGTAAAACATTGCAATAGCACCTTTACCGTGCACCCACCTACCATCACACCCTCCAATCACCCTTCCCCCTCTCGGTTATTGTTTCGCTCCCTCGGGAATCGGTCTTGTATACGCCTGGAATACAATGTTCATGTTGTTTTGTCATAAAATAATGCTGTTGATGCACTGTTTGAACTGAATATGTCACTTTGCGAATATTATGTTGGGGGTGCATTTTTGTTTTTCTTCATGAATCAATCATAACCTCTTCTGGTTGGTAGAATCATGACGATGATGACGCACTAACGCACATTATAGTACATGTCGTCAAGTCAGAATTTCCTTTCTAGATATGCACCAGATTGCACAGTGTCAAGTCCAAAAATGCAAAAGCTCCCTACCGTGGGAGGGAGGACACACCCTCCCACACCCTCCCCCCGCTCAGTCGCTTCGCTCCTTCGGGCTTGGTCGCTTCGCTCCCTCGCAATATCCGGTGTATGTTGACCTCAAATAGCCCGGCCTTTTTAGGGCTAAGGGGCCCAGTGGGGTATTATTTGCCATTTTCGCGCACTTTCACGGACTCATGTATATCTTTCAAACTATTCAAGCTACCCCCTACAAACCATATACTGCTGGAAAGCTGAGAATGTGAGGAATCCAGAAATGTAAACAGTAATAGACAATATGACTTAAAATAAGAGCTCAAAAGGCAAATATATTGAAAAAATAATAAAATAAAAAAATTGACATGCCATCATTCAAATCGCGTCTTCTAAAAATTATAGGGGTATACATCTTTCTTAATGTAAACATAGAAACTACAGTGATAGACAAACAAACTAATGGTGGCTTTTTCTAATATTCATCCATCTTCCTAGTGAAATCAAAATTTCAAAACAAATCAGAAATGGAACACATAACATAACATAATTTTTTTTCTGTAGAGGTACCTCTAAAAGCCACCATTATTATCTTCATCTTAGAAAAATCTCTCCAAATTTCATTGAATTTGAGTAAATACTTTTTAAGTTTTTATAATTTTACTCTTAAAAATCAGATTTTCGGCAAATGAGCTTGAAAGGTCATATACAATATGTGTATTTGTTAGGTAAATTTCACATGGATAAAAACAGGAAAATAGCGGGATAAATAGTCAGTACTGTAGTTGGTTCAATGGAAGTTTAGGGCATATAATTCACATATAAACTGCCTTGTTTATTTTCTGCATGACAATAGATGTTGCTGCTTCACTCTGAAAAAAGAGTAACACAATTTGGATGGTAACAATTTTGATTAGGGGCAATTTTGAATTGAATTTTGAATTTTTTGAATTGAATTTTTATTCGGCAAAATAAAATACAAAATGTTACAAAATAAATGTACATATCATATACAGATTAAAAGCCGGGACCTCGGTGAAGCAGCAGCTTGTAATTGAGGCCCCAATAAATAAGCATTTACAATAAAAACAACGAACAGATAGCAGTAACTTTATACATTATAACACAATCATACACATTCACACAGGATAGGAAAGAGGAGAGAAGGAGAAAGGGGAGAGATCTAGTCAGTCATGGATGACAGCTCATGAAATGCAAAGCGCTTAAATAAGGTTTTAAAACGAGTAAGAGTGGTGCTAGATTTGAGTTCATTACTAACAAAATTCCATTCATGTACACCTGTGAAGCTAATTGAATGGGTTCTGATTGTTAAGTGAGTAATGGGTTTGCGTAAGTTTTGACAATTACGAGTTGGATAGGTATGAAACAAGTCATTGGTTTTAAACATATTATTAAATATTTCTGGAAGAATACCTCTATGAAATGTATACATAAACATTAGAATATTGAATTTTACAAGATAAAACAATGGAAGAATTTTCAATTGTACAAAAATAGGAAGAGTATGACTAATATATTGACTGTTTGAAATAATACGTATGGCACGTTTCTGGAGTAAAAATATCTTATTTGTGTGTACTCTATATGAGTTTCCCCATATTTCATTGCGGTAATTTAAGTGTGGTAAGATAATTGCATTATAAATATAAATCAATATCCTAGAAGGTAAAAAGTCTTTCAATTTATATAATACTCCAATACTTCTAGATAATTTAGAGGAAATATTGACAATATGATATTTCCAATCTAATGATTCATGAATAATGATACCTAAGAAATTTATTGACTCGGTTCTTTCTATTATAATATTATTTATAGTTATTGAATCAATATCATGTGGAATTTTTCTAGTCTTAGAACGAAATATAATATATTTGGTCTTAGTGAAATTTAAAAACAACTTATTACATTTAAACCAGTCATTAAGCTTATTTAATTCTTGATTCATAATATAAATTACCAAGGAAACATTTTTATTTGAATACAACACAACTGTATCATCAGCAAAAAGTGAAAATTTTAACAATTTAGAGGAATTAATAATATCATTTACATAAATCAAGAATAAGAGAGGTCCTAGTACAGAACCTTGCGGTACTCCAATATCTACATTTGCATATTCAGATTCGACACCATCTACCACCACATATTGTTTTCTATTCAACAAATAATTTTGGAACCACTGTAAGGGTAAACCCCTTAGTCCATAAAAATTTAATTTTTTAAGAAGAATATGGTGGTCGATGGTGTCAAACGCCTTTGATAAATCCATAAAAACCCCACAGCAAAATAATTTTTCTTTTTTTATTGTATTCGTATAAATATTGTCTATCAAGGAAGCTCTATTTAATGAAATTCGAGTTGGTTTATCTATTAAAGGATACATACAATATGAATACATCATATCTAAAAATTCATTAGTTTTTGTGTGAGTACCATAACTTAGTAAATTTATATTAAAGTCTCCTAACAAATATACATCTTTCTTTTCACGTTCCAATATTTGAAATAAATCCATCATTTTTTCAGTAAAACAGGTGATATCAGTGTTCAGTGGACGATAAATACATACTACAATAATTGACTTACTATTCTCTTTAATTTCAACGAAAATCATTTCAAAGTTACTAGTAGTGCAAGACAAATCATTTCGCACAGTATATTGAATATCACTATTTACATATAAAGCAACACCACCGCCTATTGTTTCTGTTATGCATACATGTGCGAGAGAATAGTTGGGAATATTGTACATATTTACATTTGTATTTGAATTAAACCAAGTCTCAGATATAGCCATTATGTCAAAGTTAAATTCAAGGGATGAAATTAATATTTTAAATTGATCAAAGTGTTTCTGAAGACTTCTTGCATTAAGATGAAATAAGGAAAAGTGTTGTGGTTCATAATTACTATATTTCTCACTAAATTCTTCACTAAACATATATTGGCATGTATTATTTAAATCAAAATTATCTTGAACAGCAAACGGGTCTTCATTTTCCTCTAGTAAATTTTGTTTAATGGAATTAATAGTAAGTGGGTTTATTTTTAAGGATTGAAATCTATTCATATCTATTTGTTTGGACAAGTGAAAAAAAAAATATACTATCAAATAAAATTCTTCATCATCTATTATATGGTTGAATGGTAAAATATCTGAAACACAGTTTATACAAAGCCATGACTGAGTGGAAGAGAAAGAATTACAATTCACGCACACACACATTCACACTTCTATACAGCAAATAATCAAAACCTTAGCAATACAATACTAAAGCATATAGAATTGTACAGTGTTAAAATACAAAAATAAAAAGTTAAGTGGTGATTTTGGATCAAAAAGAAAAGTGAAGTGTTATTTAATAATGTTCTATATGAGACAGGAGTTCAGTAA
Organism: Echinarachnius parma; assembly: GCA_037951105.1. Lineage (NCBI taxonomy): Eukaryota > Metazoa > Echinodermata > Echinoidea > Clypeasteroida > Echinarachniidae > Echinarachnius > Echinarachnius parma. The sequence goes on from JBAMJV010014256.1 coordinate 18,162, forward strand.
ATATAGTCTTGTCTGATTGGTTGATTTCAAGTTTTGAGGTTTATATTCAATGTAATTATTTTAGGTCCTCTTCGCATGATATCACCTTAGTGATGCTCCTCCCGCCAGTTGCTCCGATGAGGGCGATGATGCGGCCATCAGATGACCACGCAGTCTTCACATTCTTGGATGCACGTGTTGCGGAGAGGAGTCTTTGATTTTTCAGCGTGAGATCCTCTACAATCACTACGCCAGTTCCCTTGAGCTTCTTGCGATTTGCGATAATTTCTCTGCGTTTCTTGTAGCTGGTCAGCTTCACAATTATGGGCCGAGGTCTTTGTTGTTGGTGTGTGGATGACGAAGTCGATGTTGATGCGGTTGCTGATGATGGCTCTCGTACAGGACCAGTCCGATGTGACCGGTCGATGTCAATGTTGGGCTCCAGGGCTACTCCCAGTTGCTTCCTGATGACGTCAGCAGCCACGGCGTCGGTACTCTCCCTCCTCTGCTCGTGCAGGCCGAAGATCCGTATGCAGGACCTTCTGGAGTACTGTTCCAGGTTGTTCAGGTTGCTCTCCAGTTTGTTGATGTGATGGCTTTGGTGAGTTAGCTTCTCTTCCAGTGATTTAATTTCTCTGCCTCTGCTTTCGAGTGCATTTGTAAGGTCGAAAACTGCACCTTGGATTTTCTCGATGTTGTTGACAATCTCCCCCATCTTTCTTTCTACAGCCTTTCCCACAATGGAGTCCAGTTGCTGAATGAACTCATGGTTCATCAATAGGTCTGTAATCACTTGGCTACATATAGCAGCTGATTGTCTGGTACTTAATGCCATTGTGTAATAGAAAGTAAGTCAAGCAATACGGTGGGTGGGCGGGTAAGGACTATCAAACCACGAACAAAAGGAGGATTAAAGTTTTCAAAGAAGATGCACTGAAGTTTCACTGTTGCAAGAGGTACACAAAGTTGAATAGTAAGAGAGTCTGATCAGCATAGCACAAACTTCTATGTATGGGACCAGTATAAGAAATTCATTCAATAATGTTTCACTGCCTCATTTGTTTGATCCAAAATGTCACCAGAAGTACTCCAAATTGTGATTACATTTTTACATCATTTGATAGGACCTTGGACAAAGATCATATCAGTCTATTGAAAACTCAAATAGATGTTACTTTCCCACGATTTTCACAATTTTTCTGCAGCGTCTGGAGCATGACATGTTCTCTTCTCTATCTCTTCTCTCTACATTTATTTGGACTATTTATGAAAAGTAGAAATAAAAATCTCCAATCTAAGCAGGAAAATAATCACTTTCGGCCCCAAAAATTTACAACATTGATACCAAAATGTAAAATGTGTCCATTGAATAGCTACCCCCTACCCACAAAGTATGTATTTCATTAAAGCTTAGAATCCGTGGATCATTTTAAGATAAAAATCTCAACTTTGATGGAAACAATTTAAATACCCCACTGGGCCCCTTAAACCTAAGAAAGAACCCATCACCGCCCGAGCACAACATTTTATTTTCTTCCTTTTTCCTCTTCCTCTTGTTAATGCAAATTAACAATACTTTTACACTGGTAAGAATATTACATAGTATCACATAGCATCAATGCACACACACACAAAAAAGGGGAAACAAAGAGTAATTCAATTTCATATATAAATATAATAAATGTCAAAAATATTGCACAAACAAAATATAAATATCATAAATCTTAACCAAACACAATAAACAGTGCATTCTTTAATAGAAACAAATCACATTTACAGGTCTCATTTACCAATTATGAAAGGTGGAGAAAGGGGGAAAAATTACAATTAACTTAATACGCCCCTGCCCCTACCTCCCTACCGCTCAACCCCCCCCCCCCCCCCCAAAAAAAAAAAAAAAAAAAAAAAAAAACACACACATACACGCACACACCAACACACACACCCAGATGGTGATTTGCTCTGTCGCCCGCAACGCACCACACCAGGCACGGCAATAGGCTAAGAAAACACAATACATTGGGGGGGGGGGGGGGGGGGGGGGGGGGCGAGCAATGTTAACAATGCCCTCCCCCCCCCCCCCCCCCCAACGCACTCCGCCTCCCGAAACGCATCACCGCGCCTGCGCCATACAGTATTGGCACCTGTTCGCCATACTTATACCTACATGCAACACATAATCGCACATACCTACATACACCCACATACGTATACAGACATACACAAATATGTATTAAAGCAAATACATATACACATCAATACGCACTCATTGAAGGTATTTTTTTTTATTCCTCCACATAACATATA
>JBAMJV010014257.1:0-28065 GCA_037951105.1 Echinarachnius parma
TGCATATAAGCGTATAATTATTATGTGTATATTACGTATCTATTATCACCCAAATAGAACATGAATGTGAACTTTGGGAGGATAAAAGACGATATCAGATAACATAGGTTATTTTAGTACATGCATGGGCATACAAGCTCATTTTTGGAAACTGGCGGATCCGCCGACTCACAATTTGATTTTTCCAATAAAAAGCCTATAAATATACCTCGCAAGAGCGTGAAACTATAGAAATGTTTAAGATATTACAGTGTTTCAGTATCAGGTGTGCGTGAATGTGTGTGTGTGGGTGTGATGTGTGGACGGTGATGTACCATCAAGAAAATATATGATTATATAAATATAATGATATTATGAGTTCAGGGGCGTCGATCCGTTTTTGCGATTGGGGGTCGAAATTTGAAAAAAATTTCCAGAGTGACCACTGAAAGAGCTAAAAGCCCCACATTGACATGCCCGGAAGTTTTATTATGCGCTCATTGAAAGTGTCTTGATGGCTCGATCGAAGACCTGACTTTGGGGGCAACCACATTTTGGGACAATAATGGGGGTCCAGGGGGCGGAGCCCCCGGAAGCTTTTAGATTTCAGACATTTGCAACTCCTATATCATGGGTGATACTCGTAACGTATTTATAAGGGGATAGCGAGGAAAAGATTGAGCCTTGCATGAGATGGATGATCCAGGGGCATCGATCACGGGGGGATGGGGGGGATATATCCCCTCCAATATTTGAGGTGGGGGGGATGGCCTGTATTATCATCCCCCCCCCCCCCCCAATATTTGGGAGGGTAAAAAATAAAAAAAAAGATAATTATTTCAAAAGAAATCTGATTATTAGTTTGTTTGTCAATAAGGGGTTCTTTAAATCCTAAATGGTGATCTTTTAACCTGTATTTTGTACTTTTATTCTACCTTTTAATTGTATATGTATTGTATATAAACCATTAATATGTTATATTCCATGGATCTAATCTCTATGAGCTTTTCTTTCTGCCTTCCCCTGCATAGTGCATTGTATTCACATAATAAAATGAACCAATCATATATCAGGCACAGTAATGCATTGACTTACATACTACTTGGCATGTAGTCACTTACATAATAAATGCATAACAAAGTCCTTATTCATTCCTCCATAAGCAAAAGAAGTGCGATCCGCCCTTTGGTTTTCTGCAAACTTGATTTCATTAATTGTGTTTATCTATAACACGGTAACTCAGAAACAAGTTTATAAAAACGTGATATTGATGCCTTATATAGGTATGCTCCAGATTGCACAATTTCAAGCCCCAAAATGCAAAAGCTTCCTACCGTGGGAGGGGGGACACCCCCCTCCCACACCCACCCCCCCCCCCTTCAGGCGCGGATCTACGGGGGGGGGGGGGGGGGGGGGGTTAGGGGGTTTAACCCCCCCACCCCCCTTGGGCTGCCAAGTAAAAATGTGATGTGCATAGACTAACGCCATCATGGGTTTACCCCCCCCCCCCCCTTGGGCTGCCAAGTGAAAATGTGATGTGCATAGAAAAACGCCATCATTGTGTCCAGACCCACACAGTATCCGTATCGTCATTGGGTCAAACCCCCCCCCCCTTAGGAAAATAGCCCCAAAAATCGCCTCGCCGCTACGCGGCTCGTGGACCATGCTCCGCATCGTCATTGGGTCAAACCCCCCCCCCCCCCCCTTTAGCAAAATAGCCACAAATAAATCGCCTCGCCGCTACGCGGCTCGTGGACGATGCTCCGCATCGTCATTGGGTCAAACCCCCCCTTAGCAAAATAGCCAAAAAAAATCGCCTCGCCGCTTCGCGGCTCGTGGACGATGCTCCGCATCGTCATTGGGTCAACCCCCCCCTTAGCAAAATAGCCAAAAAAAATCGCCTCGCCGCTACGCGGCTCGTCATTGGGTCAACCCCCCCCCCCCCCCCCCCTTAGCAAAATAGCACAAAAAAAAATCGCCTCGCGCTTCGCGGCTCGTGGACGATGCTCCGCATCGTCATTGGGTCAAACCCCCTGATCATCCCCCCCAACCATGAGAAGAAATCGACGCCCTTGGATGGATCCACGTGATCCTGTATACTATAGAGCTACGATATAGTCTAGGGCATGGGCTCCCATGAAACTAAGCAAGGGCGTCAACAACTTCTCAAAAGTGGAGGAGAGACAATGCGGGGAAGCGAAGCGACCGAGCGGGCATGGCGGGGAGAGTGTGGGAGGGGGTGTCCCCCCTCCCACAGTAGGGAGCTTTTGTATTTTTGGGCGTGAAATTGTGCGATTTGGTGCACACCTGAGACAGAAATTTCACGTAATATGAAGTATATAAGTATGGAACCAAACATACATAATGATAAAGGGAGGAGGATAATCTCCTCCACTTTCAAAATGTGGGGGTACATGATATTCCAATTTGATTTGCGTTCAGCGCATATCGACCGAATTGACTGAAAAATAATTATATTTCTTTTCTAGATTATTTTCTTTTCTGTGACGGTGTGCTATCTATAGATGAGGGTTTAATAAACTTCGTTTGAGGTGTGCGTTTGAGAAATTACACTGCCCAACACATTCCGAAAGGTGAGTTCCCGCAACCAACATGAAACTTGCAATATGAGAAACTGTATGCGCGCGAAGCCGCGGTAAAAAGGAGAATTACATTCCTTTTCAAACTAAAAAACGGCTATTTTGAAGATTAATTATCGATAAATGTGTCTTTCCCCTCTTTGGCATTATATCACTCGATTTTTTCTTCCTCATTTTCGGAATTATTGGGGGGCGAAATGATATGTTCGCCCCCCTGCCCCCCCCCCCCCTGCCCCCCCCCCCCCCCCCCCCCCAGGATCGACGCCCCTGTATGAGTTAGATGAAATAAAGGATTTAAATTGGCCAGACATATTTGTTGGATCATTGTCAGGTAATAGAATGAAAAGTTGTAACACTATCATTTGTATGGAAACATATATTTCATTTGTATTTAGAAAAGAGGGTGTAGGCATACCACCAACCATTGATACAAACCAGAAACTGTTACTAGATTATAAGGATCAAGAAAATAGAACTGAGCCATTAAGCCATTAAGCCATTGAGCCACTGGGAAATTAGGGATACACTTACAAAAATGGGAAACAGTAAAATTAGAATAAGATGTAATTATGTAAGGCAGAATAGAATAAACCCGGCCTTTATACGCGAAGATTCTCCCGTGGTAACATTTAAAAGTATTGATTGTAAACATTACTTACAAAGGAACTTGGGAGCAGATTTCCGGGGCAGGTGCACGGGGAGAGGATGTGTGTGCAGGGGGTGGGTTGGTGGGTGGGTGGGGGGGGGGGGGGGGGGGGGTAGGGGTAGAGGGTGTTTGTTGTTATGTTTTTTTTTATCTTAGCTTAAAAATCTCAAATTTTCATTATTCGTATGTAGTTCATAATTATTATTATATGTGATGTAAATTATTATGTATATGTAATTTCCTTTCTGCAATGGAACATCCATGTATGATGCATCATTATGTTCACGAAATTGTTATTGATGTTTATTTGGAGTTTACACGTGCTATGTCAAATTATAAATCAACATGTAACTGTACGATTATCATAATTATAACCGTTTCTAAGGTGTACTGTTTCATGTTGGACAACGTCTGGCCCATATGAGATACAATAATATTAAACAAATATTGTGATTGCAAGTTTTCAACAACTTTCGATTAATTAAGACGTATACAGCTCAAACTGGGTAGAAAGTCGAGTTGTACAATGTCGAGTTTCTGGTGGCCGAATTGTCTCGATTCCACTGACCGTAAAATTATGTGTTTTTCGCCGCTGCAATTAGCTTCAAGACTCCATTTTGCTTGTTAGAATAAGGCCATATAAATAATGGAAGAAGACGGGAACGTCAATGATAACGGGGGCGATGTTGTGGCAGTCGAACAAGTCATAAGCCAGAAAGGTGAATATGAATTTGTTTTTATTTAGTAAATAATATAAAGTTTAGATTTGTCATTTGGCATGTCATAATTCGAGCCCCTCGATTTTGACTATGGATGGCCATGCATGTGTATTGACTATTATTGTCATTGTGTGCATATTGAGTGTTGTAGTTTGTACTTGTGAATTGTGTTTTGGATCTAAATACATTGCCAGGGCCATTGTTTGATGATTGACATTGTTTAGATCGACAAATCTATCGCTTTCTTCTCCTTTTTGACATTGTTATTTTCACTGTCGGCATTTGATGAAAGTGTAGGGATTTATTTAGTACATTTTCACCCCCTGTTATTATTTGGCACTAGCTATGCCACTCTATCACCCTTGGCAACCCATTCAGTCATTTAACCTATTCATCCCATTGTACCTTTCATCCATTCAACTGAGATCACCATTGCATGGTCAGTTGCACATCACACATGAATATGCATCAAGTATGTATTGGTTCTATGAATATTCAGTAGAGGTTGATTATGTGTTTATATTTGCATGTACTTGAAGATTCAAGACAGACATTGTTGTGTTACCTTATTTGCATATTATGGGATATGCCACATGGTTCATTTGCACTATACATTAAATGTGCTCTGGGCAGTTGGCCCATGAGACTTCTTACAAGTAACACATGCCTGTGTTTCCTCCTTGCTGCTGTGTTAGGAGTGTCTGGGATTGTGTGTGTTATATTGAGAACCCAATTCTACAGTGGTCGCAGCGGTGTTTCTTAGCGCTCCTCTTCCCCAGAGCAGCAGGCAGCAGACTCCAGCAGTTGCTGATGGCATGTAGCAGGACCTGCATTTTTCATCCTCCTTCAATACAGTTCATTGGAGCTGGTTTTCATCCTTCTTCGATGGACTTCTTCTATTTTTGAGGTATTGAATTATGGTCCAGCTTACTTGATTGTTGCTTGTCTTATTCTCCCTTCTTCATGCAGAATGTTTTGCAGGATTTTGCATCTGTTAACATGTATTTCAGAGATGATTGTGTTGATGTATTTTCTGCTTTGTTGCATGAAGTTGTGTAATTAGGGCGTGGCATGCTGATTGTGATTTCTGATTATGATCTTCCTACTTCGTGTACACACCCTTTGCTGTACACTCTTCGAGTATTATCGACAGACCGGAGGCTGTTCTACTGACATTTGAGTGAGATAATTGAGATTTTATCTTTCTTCACATGATTTTGTTCGAGCTGTGTGAGAGAGATATTTATGTGAACTGCTCATTGTATTGCATTACAAACACCCTACATCGCCCTACATCAGTTTTTTCTTGCTGATAGGACGCCCTCCATATTTCTGACTGCCAAACCGTCCACCGGCCATGAGTTTGTTCCGTATTGAACTACCGGAGGTCTTCTCTGGTGAAGATGGGCAAGATTTTCGCCAGTGGGTGAGACGATTTGAAGTTGCCGTCGACTCAGTACCTGATACCACTATCAAGAAAGAGCACCTCCTTCCTTCACGTCTTTCTTCATCAGCGTTCACGGTCTGGGAGAGTCTTCCTACATCGGACAGGAAAGATTTTGGAAAGGCAAGGGAAGCCTTGACAGCCGTTTTTGGGCGGAACACTTATCTCAAAACTTTCCAGTCCTGCATCACCGCTAGGACCAGGCAGCCCATGGAACCGCTGGAGGTATTTGCGGCGGCGATTGCCACCCTTGTGGCCGAAGCATTTCCGACGTACGACGAAGCTTCCAAGGATGGAGAGAAGTTTCGACGTTTTGTTGCTGGTGTGGACGCCAGGCTCCGGACAAAAATCTATGAGCTGGGAGCCGAGACATTCCAGGATGCTGTTGCGATGGCAGTACGTATCGAACAAGCAGGTACCCTGGTCCAATCTGCCAGCGGCTCATCCAGTCCCGCTGTGGCTGCAACAAAGGATATGGATCCCTACAGCGAGGTCATGAAGCGGCTAGACGCACTGGAAGAGAAGCTTGATAAGGTACACCTTCATAGTGCTGCATCACATCCTCCCTCGCAGAGATCTCCGAGTCCTCGTACCTCTAGTCAACAGTTGACCGACGATCGACAATCTGAGCGTTATGCGCAACGGCGGTACAGGTCGCCAAGCCCTCGTCAGTATTCCCTCCCTCAACATCGTCAGTTCCGGCGATCACCGAGCCCGCAACGACAACAGTACAGGCCGTCACGACGTGATTCATACGACGATGCCAGATCTGTCAGCCCTCGTAGACATTATGATAACCAGCGGTCTGCACGCCCATCATCTTTCGACAGAAGAGATTCTCCCTTCCGTCAGATGAGCTATGACACGCCGAGAAATGTCCGCTTCGATAGATCTACAAGCCCGTATGGACGTCGCTACGAAAGTTCACCGCCTAGGTTCAAACAGCCTGATAACCAGCGATCTGCACGCCCATCGTCATTTGACAGAAGAGATTCTCCTTTCCGTCAGATGAGCTACGACACGCAGAGAAAGGTCCACTTCGATGATCAGGGAAACTACCGATAGTTGATGATGAGGGTCACTCGTCAACTACACTACCCAAGGCCCAAAACTGTGTTAACCATCCACAGCCTGCAACGCCACAACCTCCGCCATATGTTCCGGTTATACCGGATAACACTTACGTCCTCGCATTCCTTGATACAGGTGCACACATTTCGTTGATGAGCGCTGACTTCTACTACTCTATTCCAGAAAGTCAACGTAGTCCACTACAAAAGGTTGCTACCCTGGCTTCATCAGTGACAGGTGAATCCCTCGACACCATAGGGGCAGCCACACCAACCATACATCTTGGCAGTAGGTCTACTCAGCATCAGTTCTACATTGCAAGAAATGTGACTCATCCTTGCATCTTAGGCTGGGACTTCTTCACTAAGCATGGTGCTTCGATATCATCCCTTACTTCGACGTTCTCATTTCTTGATTCTACGATACCACTGGTAGATCGTCACCAACATCAAGCTCCACTGAGATGTAATGTTTCACTGGTTGGAACAGCCACTCTCCCTGGTATGAGTGAAACTCATGTACATGGCCGCCTGGTATCTCCACAAGCTGATGTTATTCCGCAGGACTACGACGGAATCTTTGAGCCCTCTATGGATGAGCACCACCAGGTTGCTGGTGCTAAATCATTGTTTCGACCCCAGGATGGACTTATCTTAGTACGACTCATCAATCCATCTTCCGAGTCAGTGAAATTGCCAGCAGACATGCACTTGGGCCAGTTTCACTCCATGACTGGACAGAACGATGAAGAGTATGCTGTAGTTGAGCAAAAGATTGCAGCTACCAAACCAGAACTGCGCTCGGACGTCGAATGTACGCTTTCAACTTCGGGACTCACGGAGCAAGAATACATGCAGGCGCAGGAACTCCTTTGTTCGTACCAGGATGTTTTCAGTTCATCTAGTGACGACATAGGACAGACGACAATGAGTCATCATGAAATCCACACAACCACGGACAAGCCGATTCATCAAAGGGCTTACCGGACCTCACCAGCAATGAGGCTTGAGATTGAAAAGCACGCCGACAACATGCTGAAACGGGGTATCATCCAGCACAGTTACAGCCCATGGGCGAGCCCCATCGTCATGGTCAAGAAAAAGGATAATACCTACAGATTCTGCATAGATTATCGTGCTCTCAATGCAGTGACAGTGAAAGACTCGCACCCAATTCCTCGTCAGGATGACACGATAGATGCTCTGTCGTCTTCGACATTCTTCAGCGTGATTGATCTTTCAGCAGGATACTGGCAAGTCCCACTGGATCCAAACAGCAAGGAAAAGACAGCATTCACAACAGGAACAGGACTCTATGAGTTTAACGTGATGCCGTTCGGGCTTGTCAATGCGCCAATGACTTTTCAACGCCTCATGGAGCGAGTTCTTCAGGGACTACACTGGTCCACCTGTCTAGTATATCTGGATGATTGCATCATTCTGGGACAAGACTTCACTTCGCACCTAGCCAACTTGAAAGAGGTTCTTCAACGAGTACGAGAAGCTGGCCTAAAACTGAAGCCTTCCAAGTGTCAACTATTCAAGAAGCAAGTCACCTACCTTGGACATGTGATCAGCTCTGCAGGTGTACTACCAGATCCCAGCAATATCTCCAAAGTTGCTGCATTATCCAGGCCCAGGACTGCAACCCAAGTCAGATCTTTTCTTGGACTGGCATCGTTCTATCGTCGGTTCATCCCTGCATTTTCCAAGGTTGCAGCACCATTGACTAATCTGACCCAGAAGAGAGTTCAGTTTGTATGGACTGATGAATGCGAGGCAGCCTTCAAAGCATTGAAGCAGGCGCTTGTCAAACCACCCATCTTAGCATACCCAGACTTCAGCGCCAAGTTTCTTCTAGCCACTGACGCTTCACAGGATGCTATAGGAGCTGTGTTGTCGCAGATTCATGAAGGCAAAGAACGCGTGGTGGCATACTACAGCCAGAAACTGACTTCCACTCAACAAAAATGGTCTACATATGACAGAGAGCTGTGGGCCATTGTTGCGTCAGTTAGACATTATCGACATTATCTACGTGGCCAAGAGTTTGATGTTATCACTGATCATCGCCCTCTACTGAGCTACAACAGGATACCAATCCAAGATGACGCATCTGGACGTCGAGCACGATGGGTTGTGGAGTTGAATGCATACACTTTCAAGATCGTGCATCGTCAAGGCCGTTTGCATCAGAATGCAGATGCTCTTTCACGTCTACCAGATCAGAGCCAACGGTCAGCCAAGGAAAACCAGACTCATGGGGGAAACCTACAGATGAACTGTAGTATGGTCAACACACGATCAGCCACCAGAGATGCATCGCTAGACCAGCCAGAGCCAGAGTCTACAAACCCTCAGTCAAGGGGTACGACTACAGCTGACGAAGCCCCAGGAAATTTCATCCTTGCCAACCACAACGCGGATCTGCACCACCATCAGAAGCAAGACAAAGAGATCCAGGAGGTGATCACCTACATCAACAGTGGACGCCATCCTACAGTACGCGTTATTCAGCGGCAAACACCTCGTTTGCGGCGCTTCTTGTGGCAACTCCCACGTCTCGTATGTGAAGATGGCATCCTGTATCGCAGAAGACAAGACAACTCAGGCATAACTGCACTTCAGGTGGTGATCCCAGAAGCATTCGTCCCTCGCATCCTAGAAGAGTTACATGGGAGTCCTTCGTCAGGACATTTCGGAATCCAGCGTACTCTCTTGAGAGCAGAGTCGATGTGCTACTGGCCGTTCATGCACAGGGACATAACGAACTACTGCAATACATGTACCGCATGTGAATCGATGAGATCACCAAACCCAAAGCATCAAGCTCCACTCAAGAGCATCAAAACCGATCACCCACTTCAAATGGTTGTTGCTGATATAGCTGAGCTTCCGACATCAAGAAATGGATATCGCTACATCTTGGTCGTCGTTGACCATTTCAGCAAGTACACCAATATTTACGCTATGCGGGACCAGACAGCTAAGACAGTAGCCAAACATCTGTTCGAGGACTACACCAAAGAGCATGGAATACCCGAGTCGCTACACACCGACCAGGGCCGACAGTTCGAGTCGCGGATCGTCCAAGATCTGTGTCAGAGGCTCGGCATTAGAAAGTCCCGCTCATCCCCTTATCACCCACAGGGAGCGGGTATCGTGGAGAGAGCGAATCGAGTCATCAAGGGTCAGCTGGCACGATACATGGCAGACCGCGGAGGACAATGGGATACACATATCCACCAGCTGCAACTGGCGTACAACACCAGCGTACACAGCAGTACTGGATTGACGCCGTATTACATCATGCATGGCAGAGAGGCAAGAATTCCAGCCAATGTCACTTGCCCAGTTGCGCCTCCTTCATATGATTCAGCACAGGAGTACGTCGCGGACGTTTGTACGCGGTTGAAGAAGGCTTTCCAATACGCCAGGCAGAAGGCGGACCTCTCCCAGCTACGACAGAAGAAGGATTATGACGCTGGTTCTCGCACGATCGAGTACAGACCAGGGGATCTGGTATGGTTACACGACCCCGTCAATGCCAGAAATAAGCTGGAGCCGAACTGGAGGGGACCCTTTGCAGTCAAATCAACGTCACGGGATGGCCTGAACTACAGCATAACTGACATCCATGACGGCAGGACCAAGGTTGTACACCATAATAGGCTAAAGATTTTCCGATCTAAGGTGAGCCTTGAGAACAGTGGTCTTCCTATTGCGCACGGTCAACAGGGGACACCAGAGGACAGATTGCTTTCTCCTTCAAGCAATGCTTCACCCCGTTCATCAATTGAGGTGCAGTTGCCGGCACCCGAACCAGTGGTCCACTCCAGCCTGGACGACGGGACTAACCTTCAACGGAGAGGGGACAGCTCTGTCCAACCATCATGGGCAGAGCAGTCTTCTAAGCAGGCAGAGCAGTCTACTCAGCAAGCAGGGCAGTCTACTCAGCAGGCACCACCAGTAGACCAAACCACTCAACGCCCGAGTCGACGGCTGTCATCACACCAGCAGTCACGGTCACGCTCGGAGGAGACTCGGCTACCAGCCCAGCCGGACCAACGCCCCGGGCAGAGCAACGGTGAACATCTAGAGCGTCCGCCTCGTCTATCGCAGTCGCACAGCGTGGACCCTTCAGCAAGTCCAGGACCGTCGAACATCGGGGACCTGCAGCCTTCTACGATGTTACCCGAGATGGCACGAGACGATTCAGCGAGCGGACATGTTGGGACCCACCGATCTGATGACCCACCAGGAGAAATAGACTCTAGTGTGCCAGCTAGGCAATCGCGTTATGGTCGAACTGTTCGCAGACCGCAAAAGTTTGGTGATTTTCAAATGTGAAGTTCACATCCCGTAATCCCGTAATCATCATTACATAGGAATTTCTAGGGTCATTTAATGAATAGGATTAGAGACATTTCTGATTTATGTAGGAATCGCTTTTTGAAAGTAAAGGGAAGTTCATTCGCGATATGTGACGGAGTGAACACAAGACAGTAAAGGAAAATCTCATTCGCGAGATAAGACGTAGTGAACACATTCGCGAAATGTGTCTTAATGGACATTTAGACTGTAGGGAAAAAACACATTTGCGATATGTGACTTAGGGATATTAGACAGACAGGAAAAACACATTCGCGAGATATGACAAAGTGAACTTTTTTAAGGACATGTTTTCGCGATATATGGAGAAATGGACTCTTGAGAATGAAGGAAATGCACTGTTTTCGACCATTCGATTTGAATGAGCAGTTATGTTCAGATAGAGTGAGATGGACTATATATATATATCAAGGTTGATATTATAGAAATTGACTTTCAACCTTGGAAGAGGAAAAAGGACTGTATTTTCTCCTCATACTCACTCATTTGGAACTCTGGTTATAGGACAGTTATATTTTGTTTCTGGAAAAAAAAAGGAATAGGACAGTTACATAATTATTGCCTAAAAAGATTGATTTTTATTTATACTGAATGATGTTTGCAAATGTTTGATTTAACAAAAAAAGACATTGAGTCATTTTATGTAGTAGAATCATTGACATCCGATACGATTCATTTGCTAGAGAAATGACATAATTGCCAACTGTCAGCAGTTTTATGCATTGATATTTCGGTAGCATTTTGGTAAAGAGGATAAATAAAAAAAAATTGTTCTTTTGGTTTTAAAAGTATGCAATGGCATTATGTTTATCCAGTTGGCAGGTATGTCATGCTTGGTCATTGTAGTTATTGTGAGGATATACAATTGTATTGGTACATGAAGGAGTTAAGATTTTGATCCAGGAATTGCTAAGGGCCACTTTTCTGGCCGTACAGTAGAGCCCAAAAATCCTATATTATGTCAATTTTTTTCTTTTTTCTAAAGGGATACCCTCTTGTAATTTCAAGACATGTTTTTGGTCGAATTATATTTAGTAAACAAATATTACTGTTAAAAAAAAAAAAAAAGAAGGATAAATTGAAGAAAAGGTTATATTTTATTTAAAGTGACACTTTATAGGAAAGATTGTGTCAAAATTTGTTGAAAAGGTGTCTGTACCACAGACAAAATGAGCATGTGGGACTTCAGACATTTTCTTCTTGACGTTGTTTATAAAAATTTTAATATTTGAAAGTGAAATATCCCTTACGTAATGCATAACATGCTGGAATATTCACAATTTTTGTGTTGTTTTTGAGATATCATTTATTTTTCAAGGTCAAATTTGCATTATGAAGCCACATTATGACTTTTTTGGGTTGAAATATTCTCAGGATTTTTCTGGTTGAATGTTTCAATTTATTATGCTCAAAATAATAAGATGGTTTCATGTAAATGTTGCAAATTAGATATTTTTGATAAATAATTGACTTTCTGTATACATGAAAAGTGTATCAATGCAAAAAAAAAAACAAAAAAAAAAAAAACCCTCCGCTGTTTACGGGTTAAGTGATGCGACTTTTGGAGTTGTATTGAATTTTAAACAAAAAAAGGCCCACGGATGTTGCGTAGGCATGCTATTTTTGGGGTAGAGAGTTGTACCACTTCCTTTTGCCGGTTCTTTTTATATATAGGTAATTGGATAAAGTTCGATTTTAGGACGGAATTTAGTTTTGAAAGGAGATTTGAGATAATTCTGTGTTTTGGGGCAATTTAGTTATTTAGGAATTGTTCTATTTTATGAGGCTTTAGATATCAACTTGATTCGTATTGAAACTCGTTATTTTGTTTGAGGTTAGGATATGCAGTATGCAAATTTGATTTTATATACCACGTATTCCCTAGGGGGGGATTGATGTGCAGCTATCGTATAAATGTTGGAACAAGAAAGTCGTGAAGAGTTGCTTGCATGATAGTATAAATATTAGTTGACAGGAAAGTGTTTGAGCTGAAATGGTTTTTTTTTGCAACAGAGAAAACAGTCGTTTGAAGAAGATTGTTTACTTTCGTTTATATGTGTAAAATGAGGACATTTTATTTGTGAGAGGAGGGGTAGTTTGTAGGGATTTATTTTAGTACATTTTCACCCCTGTTATTATTTGGCACTAGCTATGCCACTCTATCACCTTGGCAACCCATTCAGTCATTTAACCAATTCATCCCATTGTACCTTTCATCCATTCAACTGAGATCACCATTGCATGTCAGTTGCACATCACACATGAATATGCCATCAAGTATGTATTGGTTCTATGAATATTCAGTAGAGGTTGATTATGTGTTTATATTTGCATGTACTTGAAGATTCAAGACAGACATTGTTGTGTTACCTTATTTGCATATTATGGGATAATGCCACATGGTTCATTTGCACTATACATTAAATGTGCTCTGGGCAGTTGGCCCATGAGACTTCTTACAAGTAACACATGCCTGTGTTTCCTCCTTGCTGCTGTGTTAGGAGTGTCTGGGATTGTGTGTGTTATATTGAGAACCCAATTCTACAAAAGCGATAGATTTGTGCATCTAGAAATTGTTATGAACTGTTGCATGTTACCAGAGAGGTGGGAGTAGACCGATTGACATGACTGACCGAGTAGCTGGAATGAGGACGGTGTCCGATCACGTCTCTGATTATCTCTGTCTGTGACTGTCTCTGACTCTGAGAGTCTGACTCTTGACATGCTTGAGTCTGAGAATAGACATGATACTAAGTGAGACTGAGACAGTCACAGTGCGCATTGAATTGTTATTGTGCTCAACCGTAAAAGTTTTCTTTTGAATAAATGACGCAGAAGGGGTGCTAAACTCAAAATAAAATGTCATAATGCAAGTACGGTGACCATAATAACGAATGAGCCCACTTGACGTGTCAAGAAGAAATGAATAAAACAAGAAAGCACAAAGTGTTGCAATTTAAACAGTTTATTTGCTGAACTTCAAGCATAAAATACGTCTCTGCCAAATAATGGCTATAAGTATAAATTATATTTATATTTATAAAGAGCTAACAATAACATATCTTCTGAGCTGGGCAAAAACGGCGAATAAATAAAACAACAACTGAAGAAAACTAAACTCGGAGATACAAACTTGCTTTAAGTTCTGCCCCAACGGAACTCAACTTAAAACTCTTACTATCCATTTAAATCTCCCGCCCTTTAACTTTAAGGGCAATAAACCTTAGGCCTATAGTTATATCACTTTGACGCAATGCGCAATATTAATCCCCCCTTTTAATTCCCTTATTTTGGCACTTCATAATTAGTATGACTATGAATGCTTCGTAAACTGTCCCTCGGAAATGCATCACATGACGAACTACACACATTCCACACGTTCGTGTAGCCAAAGTATTCGCCTACTAAATACCTTTTAAAAATCTAGCTCCCCATTAACCCAAGCAAAGCCAGAATCCCTGTTCCGCTACATAAAAGTAAAAGTAAAAAGAGTTTTAAAAAGTAAAACTTAATAGTGTTACATAGCTTGAATAGTAAAGACAAAGGCAAAGCCAAAAAAAGAAGAGAGGGATTTCAAGAGACAAGATATGGTCTAGGGGAGATGGGAAAGCTCGAGACTGAGAGTCGAGAGGGTTAGGAAGTAATTAATAATAATAAAATAATAATATATTAATTTACATGTATATAGAGTGGTGAAGTGTGATGTCATACATGATGTCATAAACATTTTGTTTAGAATTTTCAATTTGGACTTCATTTTCAGAAAGAGCATTATAACAAATAATGTCCAAATACCAAAAATCAAAGGAATGGTTACGTATTGGCCGAGATATGCCCATCCGAATGATTTTTTGGAACCAGTGCATTATAACACTGATTGCCCATTGAAGTAAAATTCATTCGGATGGGCATATCTCAGCCAATACGTAACCTATTCCTTTGATTTTTCGGTATTTGGACATTATTTGTTATGCTCTTTCTGAAATTGAAAATGAAGTCAAATTTGAAAATTCTAAAAAAGTGTTTTTATGATGTCATGGCTTAATTTGTTTCTGCAAATTACGTATGGAAATCCTTTAGGCAGAACAGAATTGTTTTTATCGAATCATAAATTAGTGTCAGGACGTAAAGTTTATTATAAACTTTTCAACCCAAATAACTTTGCAAACAGATATCCAAGACTTCTGGGACCACGTCTCAACGGACGAGCGCATCAGCGATGTCTGCCTGACGTTTGAAGCAGAGAGTAAACAGGCCATCAGCAAGCTGTTTGCCAAGACGGCTTCTTTGCCTGGTAAGTATAGCCAGTGCTAAAAATGCTGGCCAAGAGCCACTAAAAAATTAGTTTGGGCCACCAAATTTCATTGATTGAAGCTTAACCCTAAAAAAGACTTTTAAAAAATGGGGGGGGGGGGGGGGGGGGGGGGGGGGCTAAAAGGGCCACCCCCCCCCCTAAGATCTCGGCAACCGAAACTCCGATTGACTCCAAATTTGGCATGGTGATAGATGTCCATGAGCTCTACAATACTGCATAGTTAAACAAACTTTTAAATTAAAATATGCTAATTAGAGCTAATGAATTATGCAAAAATTGTATTTTTCTTTATTTTTTATATGGTGATTCTTATGAAACAAAACCTGTGTTCCTGGTACAAAATATATGCTTAAGTTATATAAATTTACACAATGTCCTGATAAAACAACACGGAATATCATGAAAATTGATTTAGTTTAGCAGTTTTCTATGTTTTTCTTTGTTTTTCTTTGTTTTTCTTTGTATTATTCTTTATAGTATTGTTTTATGCAATAAGTTTTTACTCACCATGCCAAATGGGAATACTAACAGTACATGTGAAAACAGTGGCGCCGATTCATCCGAAAACACAATGCATTGGGGGGGCGAGCATTGTTGTGAACAATGCTCTGCCCCCCCCCCCCCCCCCCCCCCCCCCAATGCATTGTGTTTTCGGTGGAATCGGCGCGCCTGTGTGAAAAGGAAAAGATGGGTATAAAACTGCCAACATAAAAGGTGCATCTAAAAAACTCTGTATGAAATATAATGGATGAATTATCCCCAATTTCAGTGACCAGCGATCGCAAAATGTTACATAACACCCGCATCGTTGACTCCGGTGTGCGCAAATTTGGTATCAAAAGATGCGCAAGACTAAAGAAAAAAGTCTTGAAGCGGCACCCGTAAA
This sequence comes from Echinarachnius parma, assembly GCA_037951105.1. NCBI lineage: Eukaryota > Metazoa > Echinodermata > Echinoidea > Clypeasteroida > Echinarachniidae > Echinarachnius > Echinarachnius parma. The sequence goes on from JBAMJV010014257.1 coordinate 16,052, forward strand.
ATATTTAAGCATTGCGAAGTAATCGCGAAAATAGAGGAGAGGGGGGCTAAATCAGCCCCCCCCCCCCCCAGTCTTTTTAGGGTTAAAGGTACACTTGAGGGGGGGGGTGTACTCAAATATTTTTTGGCGGGGGTGTGCCTCAGTCAAATTCGAAACAAGGGTCTTAGAGTTGGGTTGTCTCCGAAAACGGGGGTCTTAGGAGCGGGGTTGTGCCTCAACACGGGGGTCTTAGGAGCGGGGGTGTGCCTCAAAACGGGGGTCTAAAGAGCGGGGGTCGTCTCAAAACGGGGGCCCTTAGGAGCGAGATTGTGCCTCAAAATGGGGGTCTTAGGAGCGGGGGTATGGGCGGCAATCTGCCTATTTTTTGAAAATGGGACCCTTAGGAGCAGTGGTTGATCATAATGGGACCCTAAGGAGCGGCGGTCGATGAAAATGATGAAAATGATACCCTTAACCCTAATAGGGGCCGGGGGGGGGGCCCATAATGGCCCCCCTCCCCCCCTCCGCGATTTTTGTTATTGGTCCAAAACGCTGTACGATGACGCGCCGCGGCTTGGTGGCTTTTTTCTATCGGGTCTTGCGCACATTTAAAAAAAAAAAATACGAAAATTCGACCTACCGTTACAAAGTCACGTGACCTTTTGTCTATGGATGTCAGCCCGAAAATCGCTCAATTTCGTGATTTATGTACAAAACCTATGGAAATATCAATTTTCGTAAAATGAGGTGTATCATTAGTTATTTGGTGATATTATAATGACCTATAAAGATACTGGTGTGCGATTGGTCAAAATGATGTCACGTGACCATCGGCTACAAGGATGAGAGCGTTATATTGACCGACCATTCAATATAACGCCGTTATATTGACCGGTGACGTAATTTACATCACAATGGGTGTGTTGAAGATGAACAATGTGCGCGTATTAGCATCCTGGCACCGCGCAGCGTTGTTAAGCTTTCTACGGAGATTGCGCGATCCGAAAGTAAATTTTGAAGGACGGTCGATAAAGAGCATTTTGCCGCAGCATTTCGATAACAACACGTCTGTTCTACTGGAAGGATTTCAATTTAATCTAATGATTTTCCCTTGTCCCATAATTTTATTTCAACACCAAATTTATATGTATCTTGATTTGTATCTAATAGGTCATCATAATATAACAGATATTGACTTTTTCCTTCGGGAACCATATAACATTTCATTTCCCTTGGGGAGTTATATTTTTGTCTCTGTATAACTATATATTTTTCCTCAGCGCTACGCGCCTTCGGAAAAATATAATGTCCCTCGACACAAAATACTAACTTCCCTCGAGGATCTCAAATGTTATAATGCCCCCTCAAGACAGTCAAATATCTGTATATTTGTTTACATGTATATGTTGGTTTGGGGATTCAAAATAGTTAGAAATAAATAAACAACAAAAACAATAAAATACATAGTTTAAAAAAACAAAGAAATACATAAGAAATTAACAAAACAATAGAAAACATAAGGAAGAACCGGGCTCTTCTAAATTTTTTTGTCGTATTCTCATTACAAATGCTCTAATGAATATATGTAAGTGAAAACCAGTAGTTTAATTATGAAGAATATATGATTTATGGGTAAAAATATGAATTTCATGACTTATTTGCATAAATTACCATAAATATGGAAATTTTATGCATTTTTCAAATTTTTACAAAATTACCATTGTATTCTATACACTTCACTTATCTTGCGTGCAAAGTTTTACGGCGAATCGTAAGCCGCTCCGCGGCCGAGATCTTAGGGGGGAGGGGGGGGCCAATAATGGCCCCCCCCCCCCCCCGGCCTGCTGAAGACCTCCAAATAGCCCGGCCCTTTTAGGGTTAAGAGCGGTTTGCTCGGCTCTGAAAAAGGGGGTAATTACTTGAGTACTATGCATTTTCTATATAATATACTAAAAAAATATAATTAAAACAACAGCAAGTTTTACTTCATGGAGCAGCTATGAAAATTTACTGCCTTGGGAATGTACCTTGGACTTGTCCAGTTGATACAATCTAACCTTTCTTTGCAGCCACCTACCTATAGTGTCCACCATAAGTGATCCTCTCTGTAGAGAAAAAAAGGGGCTAGTATAGAACCCTGTCATATTAAAAACAGGGTTATAGAGTTCACTAGCTGTCTACAATGCCATTTTTTGTGTTCCCTTCGGTGTCACTATACACCGTATTATATTTTCATATCTTATCATTGTGTTGTTTTCCTACAGAAAAGTTTGCTGTTGCCAACTTCTTGCTTCAAGTAGGGGCACTAAAGTTCCAGGTTCAGTCCAGCCCAACGGAGCCTAATGTCTACCACACAGTCAGTAAGTATACATCCTGTGATCTTGTCTAGATGAAAATATCAATAAATGGCTCCAATAGAGCACCACTCAGAGTTAGCCCATAAAGTTACAATCAGTAATTGACAACAGAGTATAAAGTTCACAATAGAAGTTATTATACAATTAGTGCATGGTTTGGAGTGAATATACCAGAATAGACAACGATACATTTTTAATTTCTCGAGAGCGATTATATTGCATCGAGGCCGCAGGCCGAGTGCAAATATAATCGCACGAGAGAAATTAAAAATGTATGAGGTGTCTATTATGGAATATTTAACGACAGGAACATGTACTAATTGTTATATAAGATGATGACACTCAGAGCTGATATGTAGATTTCCATGAACACGGATCATGACAAGTGACATGAAGTTACTCTTCATAATGAAGAAGAATGATGTGTACTCACCAAACTAGTAGGCCTATGCCGAATCAGTCAATCATTGAAATTTTTCCTCAAATGTTTTATTGCTGACACGGTCCTCTTGAAAACACTTTTATAAATGTATTTTAAAATGTAAAATAGGCCTAGTCTAAATGTTGTTACTGCTGACGCGCGTAATAGCTCCCACCCGTTGCCCTGGCGCACCTCGGCGCGGCGTAGAACGACCGTAGAAACTTATGACCAGTTCATCACCTTAGCTCTGTTAGAATGGCATCAAAATCACTGTCTTCTACGGTACAATATGACCACACAACTCGAATAGAGAACGCAATGACTACTTTGTTTTCTTCGAGTCCATATTATCTATCAATTGTCCGAGATCGTCCTCCGAAATTGTTGGAAAAACGGTTTGTTTCTTCGCTGGTAGCCATAATTGCAACTTGTTTGTATCACTGCACCACCCGCCGCGAGAAAAAGTTGAACAAATTTGCTATCGCTAGTTCTCGTATCGGTTACATTCGAATAAAAAAAGGCCCACTGACATTAATACAAAAATACGAAACACGATATATCGTTTTATTAAACACCCAGAAATATATCGTTATATCGATAGTAAGACAATTATCGTATCGCCATTGTTTTGTATCATTTGGGTGGTCTATGGGAAATTTGTACGTCACTGAAAAGTTATAATACATATGTATTATAAACTTTACCATTGATTATACCGGATTAAGCATCGGTAATCAACCAATAGGAACGCTCAATTTCCCTTAATTATGACGTCATCATCTTATATAAAGTATTATCATCACTAAACCAGTATAGTAGTATACATTGTTGACTATACCGTTACACCTCCTTGTAAAGAGATAGTCCAAGCTCTCAAAAAGAGGTTGTTGTTTCAAGCCACCTCTATAGACCACCATTAGAGTAAGAACACTACTTTATATTATAAAGAACCAGAGCTCTGTCTTCAATTTGTAGAAAGTAGTATCCTTGTAGGTTGCATTTTTATGACAACCTTTCTATTGAAATATCTTGTTTTTATTTCTTCCTGGTAATTATTTGTAGATGTGCTGTAAGCTCTGTAAAATAATATGATGTACAGAGGGATCTTGATAATAACAGACCACCTTACGATTTGTTCTGGACACTGCAGGTCATGTTGTTTTGGATTGGTAAGGGCAAACAGTACTCAGTAAATGTTATTCAGGGGCCTCAAAGTTGTTGCCTGAATAATAATAATATTGTTTCCCCAACAAAATGTGAGCTTATTCAAGCCTGAAGATGGCAGATTGGGCCCAACTTAGAGCCGATTTCTCCCTGATAATTATGTGGCGTATCTTGAACCATGTGAGCTTCATCTCTTATTAATTTGTGAATTTTGTTTCTTTGCAGTTATCCTTCAGAAGCCAGACCCACCATCTCAGACGGGCAATGACCGCAGAAGCTCCTCCAGAGCAGGGAGACTGTGGATGATGCGGATGATGCAGAATGTAACATGATCAAGGAGGAGTGTCCTATGGAGGAAAGTCTCCAAGAGGAGGGGAAGATGGGGACTTTGATGGTGATGCAACTAAGGAGGAAGAGCAGGTTTTGGAGGAGCAGGAGAAGCAGAAGGAAGTGAAGGAGGAGGAGGAGGAGGAGCAAGAGGAGGAGGAGGAAAGCTGCACCTGAAGACCAAGCACCGTGGGTCCCAGAGCACCATGAGTGCTCTGCGTGTGGTGACGTCCTGGAAAGTCCCCTGGGACCTTGATCTGCATCTCCTCGACGATTGTCAGCCGTTTCCGGTGAGATGAAATCTAAAAAGCATAAGGGTAGGCGTTCAAAGAAGAAATCCAATGGGCGAAGGACAAGGAACTATCGAGGAAGAAACTGAAGGTGGAGGTCATTTCTTGGAGTGTCGGAGTCCGGGAAGGAGAGCTCTGAGAAGGGTACAGCGGAAGAGAAAAAAGAGGATAGCGCAAAGGAAGAGGATAAAACAGAAGATTACCAAGTAGAGGTTACCAGAACAGGGAGAGTCCGAAGAATTCCAGTCAAGTTTCAGGATACAGTAAGCACAAGGACAGTTTTGAGAGGAGGAACCAAAAGGCCAAGGGAAAACGAGGAAATACTCCAGATCAGGATTTAGAGAAGGAGGGTAAGAAGGATGATCTCGTTGATGGCGCAGTAAGTAGCTCTCCAAAGAAACGATATGGAAATGGTTATGATCGAGTGATGTGTGATTTTTGCTCAAAACCATTCCAACGGGATTATCTTGCGAAACATATCACAGTAATGCACAGAGAGGCACAGGAATTCAAGTGCAAAACATGTGATAAGAAGTTCAGCATTAATGGTATATTCAGAAACCACGTCATGTGGCATCGTAACCTGGCTACCCGTACCTTGTTCCCAGTGATGCCTGTGACTCAGTATTTGCATTACAAAGCAGGCTTAGATTGCACACATCCCTGGTACACGAGAAAAAAAGGATCAAGTGCGATCACTGTGATAGAACATTTGCCAACCAGCTGCTGTGGAACGACACAAAAAGAAAGTCGCAATGAAAATTAAAAAAACATACCCTTGTACGCTTTGTGACAAGGTGTTTAATGCCAATGCTTCGGCTGAAAGATCACTTGATCGTCCACTCAGGGAAGAAAGATTTCAGTGCGACATTTGTGGAATGGAGTTCTTCCATAAACAAGGCTGAGATCCACCAGAAGGTCCATGTTGAAGGGAAACCATATTTGTGTGCCATATGCGGGGCAGGATACAAGAGTAAGACAACTCTGAATCAGCATCACCTCAACTGCCCATAACGAAGACAGGAAATACCAGTGTCGGACATGCAACAAGCGTTTTCCCGCTCATCTCTGCGAACCAGCACGAGAAGGTCCACGAAGGCGCGAATCCTTTCCCCATGCGACATATGCCACAAAAGCTTCCGGGACAAGTACAAGCTTCAGGTACATGTCAACTGGCACATGGGCGTCCGCCCTTTGAGTGCAAAGTCTGTCACAAGTTTTTCCTGATCAAGGCAAACTGACGAAGCACACTCGCCTCCATATCAGGGGAGCGTCCCTACGTGTGCTCTGAGTGGTGGGCGCGGTTGCTGTTGACTCTTCCCAGCTGAAGAAGCACCTATCGCAAAACCATAACATCCTTGTGGCACGGACGGCTGACCAAAGGGCCCGAACGGGAATCTGCCTTCAAAGCCAAGCAAATCCTTGCAACCCAATGGTACTTCCAAAGAAGCAGGAGACGATGCGGACAAGGAGAGCTTTGAGAGCCAGGCGTACACCATAGCAACGGACGCCCTCATCGAGATCTCGCAGCAGGTGGTGGAGAGCATGGCCTATCCCCGTGGAAGGTGGACAAGCTTATTGTTCTAGCAGCAGCCATGTTGGCCCTTCAGGTCCGCATCGCAAGTGGCTGCTGGTGAAGTCGTCTCCACGACAGTTGAGAGCGAGGTTGTGGAGGCTACTGCAGCAGATGACAACAATGTCTTCCCTATCATGCTGCAAGTTTCTGCCCAGGACAACCAGGTGGCGGTGCCAGTGACGGAGAGCAATCAGTGAGTACTAATTACAGCAGGGAAACAAATAAGATTTTTTTTTTTTGGGGGGGGGGGGTAGCTTTCCTGCATGGAAAATAGCACTCTAAACATTTGTTTACTTGGAGTTGATTTAGAAATAGAAGTTAAATAAGATTTCTTACCTTGGATCTTGTTTATTTCAAATTTATTATGAAAAGAAATGTGTTTAAAAAGCTCTTAACTGGAAAGAAAAATGCTCTTCAAAGATTTCATCTTAGAGGTGGATTTCGATTGACTATATTAAACAAACAAAACTTAACATAACGTATCCATGAAAAAATACACATTTAGAGCCTCCATGATGTTATAAATGCTTTCATCGCTGGTTGAAACAAAAGGAAACCAAATGTTAGCTGTTCTTGACTTCAGGGGTTTGCTTTTGATGACCATGTTTGTGAGATATTAAAGGGATCTAGTAACTTTGTTTACATGACTTTATGCAAAAAGTGATGAACTGTTGATACTACATCTATTGTTGTTATCTGATATGTCCATTGGACATTGTATGAAAATTCAAGTTAAATGGACATTAAACAGCTGAGTAATGAGCAAAAATGCAAAGTGATATTCACTCACTTAATGCACCGACTTTGTACACGGTTACAATTATCCAGGTGGATAGTTTAACATCTCAACGCTTGAATTGTAATTATCTTCGTAACGAAAGGTAAATTTGAAGGAAAAAACGAAACCAGTCCCATGCTTATTATGAATGCAACAAGGTATGAGGGAACCGCTAGAAATCCAATTGAATTTTGAGGATTTGGACAATGTTACTAGATCCCTTTAATGGTATACATGTATACTTACAGGCTCTTCTGGTTTTGTTTTATTTTTCAGATCTCACCATCTCGGATAGTCCCCCTGCACGTGCTTGGCTTCCCTTAGCGTGAGAAAAGCTCCTTCTCTTCTGGAATATGAGGTGTGTCAGAGAAGCAGGAACACGAGACTTCCAAGCAAAGTGTCCACAGTGTTTACCCAGAATGTAGGTTCTTTGCTGGTTGAGTCACTGCATATATTTATGTGCCTACTGCAAGCATTTCAGTACAGTCAAACTTGTCTTTAAAGCAGCCAACCTGCCTATAGATAGTGACCACCAAAAGTGACCCCCTACAGATAAAAGCAGTGTTTTAGGGACCTGGCTATAGAGGTCACCTTTCTACAGTAGCCACTTTTCTTGTTTCCACGTTAGGTGTTCACTATGCACAGGTTTGAATGGATTTGTAAAAAAATAACATGAATATTTAAAGGAAAAAAAACTTGCAGCAAAGTGTTTTGTTTCGTGGTAACACTGTGACATTTTTCTACCTTGGCTTGGAATTGCCCTAGAGAAAATCGATGGATGGTACTTAACTCTGTCTCGCAGTCCGTAGAGTGGGGGATAGCAATATGGTTCCTCGAGTCCATGAGAGTGGGGGATGGCTTATATGGTTCCACGTTTCTGTGATGGAGCTTTAGGTGCCGTATATATTCAGTGGTGCGTTTCACAAAGGGTTATAATATGTAGACATGTTTCTCGTAAGTGGCATACTTGTATTGTTTACTTACTGGAGTTTTTTTTCAGATTTATGTCTAGACACCAAAATTGCATATAGAGTTAACCGTGAACATTTAACCCTAAAAAGACCTTCAAAAGACTGGGGGGTGGGGGGGGGGGGGCTGAAAGGTGACCACAACAAAAATGACACTGTTAAATTTAACAGTTTTTGCAATAATATGAAATCTAGAGCTAATTAAACTCGCAAATATGGTAATTTATAATGTTTTCAAAAGTTAAGAACTGAATGATATGAACGTTATAAATTGTTTTGACATTTAAACGAAGACAGAGGTTCAGTGGTTTTTTTACGATATCCACTCGAATATGTTATATTAGACTTAACTTTGATGTATAATGATATTTGTACTAACTGTTGCTCATATGATTTTCAAGATGGATGGAAACTTTCAGTATCAGTTGACCGGTTTATATTTAAAAATGTTCTTAGACTTTTGGGGCTTTTGGGTTTGCAGTCATAATCCTCATAGCACTCGTATTTTCATGATGAATGTTGAAATGTTGTTTAATTCCTAAAATGTACCATAGTCATATCATGTTGTTGTGATGAGTGAATATTAAGCAATGCTGAAAATTGGCATTGGGCCCATAGGCGTAAGAGCCAAAAATGGCCATATTCGGGCAAAAAGCACCCAAAAGAATGCAAAAATTAAAATTTGGAAAAAGAATGCCATATTTGGGCAAAGTCATATTGTATTCAGGCACAAGTATGTGTAAAATCGGGGAAGATGATATTTCTGGCAAAACACCTCGGCCCTGCAAAAACATGTGCCCCTATGGCTCTTGATTGGCCGTCTGGTCCGAAGTCACTTAAAGTTAGCTTTAGGCCTCTAATTAATTAATTACAAATTTCACTTGTCAAATGGGCAAGTAAATATAACAGATTTGTTAATGCCCTTTTGTTATGGGCTACCCAGATTCAGGTTTCAGGCAACTGCAATGGAATACTTTTCTCTAAAAGTGCGATCATTTATCCATCATGGTAGGGAGCAAAGAAAGAACAATCAATTGTCTTGCTGAACGTCAAACTCAAAAGGTTATACTGGTTTCAGCCCATGATAAGGAAAGTCAATAGTCAAATTTGATAATTGGTATGCATATATCCTATTTATACAGATGATTTCCTGGCAACCAGATGCCTGATGTTTACCTGACATAGCATCATGTAACGTATGCATGGTGACTTTGTACACAATTATAACCCTCCAGTGGATAATTGAAAATCTGAATATTTCAATAATATATATCTTTTTGAACCCTTGAATACAGGAACCAGGTGGGTTGTGTACAAAGTCTATGGGGATTTCAGGAACTCAAAGGGAACGGGTTAACAAAACGAAAAACGAAAACCTATTCCATGCTTCTATTGGTAATACAAATACAACAAAGTGTAAGAAAACCACTAGCCCCCCTGAAAAATAAATGTGCTCCTACGCACATGTGCATACATTATTTAACTCCTCACGAAACAATCAAGAAATTTGCAGAGCAAATCAATCTACCTAGCACAATACATTTTTTCTTTTGCATTACGTTTAGGGCAAGCAAATGTTCAGGTCAAGCAAGTGAAGTGTGAAAATTCTTGACTTTGCTCGCCGGAAAAAAATTGAGTGTTGTGGCTTGCATTATTGTTATAAATATGTATTGCTTTGTTACATAATTTATTTAAAGGGTGTATAGTATTGTTAATTATACAGTTATGGATTTCATCGTAATTAAGTGCAGTGACTCTGAATAAATGGACCAAGAAGAAGTCCATTTTAAAAATATCACTAATTTTAATTTGTAATTTTGTTGTAAAAGGTTATCGGTGTACAATATTTGTTGAAGTATGCTTTCCTTTCATACGTGTATTACAAGCTTGTAAATTTGTTTTATAAATGGATCTATGTAAATAAATCCTCACTTTATATCTGTATGTTGATTCTTTTTTAAAGCTTATTCATTCTTTTTCCTCTCACACAGTTGGCCTTTTGTTATAATATGAACAGAAATATATAACAAAATCTTATTCTTGCACATTTTCATTGCATTTGATTGATGTATTTATTTTTTTCCAATATTCCCCTTATGTGTTATTATTTGGGGGGGGGGGGGCGCACAGGCCCCCCCCCCCCCCCCCCCCCCCCCACCCCCCGTAGCTACGCCACTGTGGAGAAGAATGATACATAAAAAAGTGGATTAAACTGGAAAGGAACAATTGTAACCAAACGAGGAAATACATTTAAAGATGGTACATAATAATGTATTTCGTACATTGTGGCAACAAAGAAACCAATACAAACAATGTACAAAAGTAATGGAGCAGTAAAATCATCAATACAATACTGTACTGTTCGAAACGTCGAGCCCCTCCTACCACCCACCCTCTCATGTCAATAACTATCCTAGTATACTGGCGCTGTAGATATAGCTTATTGGAACTACAAGCTCAATAAAGAATATCAACAGTCCTTTTCCAGGGACTACCCCCCCCCCCCCCCTGTAGCTACGCCACTGTGGAGAAGAATGATACATAAAAAAGTGGATTAAACTGGAAAGGAACAATTGTAACCAAACGAGGAAATACATTTAAAGATGGTACATTAAAATGTATTTCGTACATCTGTGGGCAACAAAGAAACCAATACAAACAATGTACAAAAGAATGGAGCAGTAAAAATCATCAATACAAGTACTGTTCGAACGTCAAACACAAACCACGTGTATCACATACTGTTACTGGTATAGAGTAAACGTAGGCAAAATGTGGTGTTCAATTTCTATGACGGTTTTATTTATTTGAATTGCAAAGTTAAACAAATTCCAACATCTAAATATGATTTGGAAGTGAGTGGGTGGGTCCAGTGCCATTTTGGATTTTAAAAATTTGTTTTGGAAAACCCCACCCAAAATAAAGATTTAGTGTAAAAAACTGCACTTTACTCGTCTCAAATCATATGACTTTTTAAAAAGTAGGCCCAATTATATGATTCGAGTTTTCTGTCCATGTCGGAGGATGGATCCCCCCCCCCCCCCCACCAATTTTGATAGGGGGTGGGTGGGTGCGGTGAGCTCTATCGAAATATTATTTGGATGTTTGGAATTTTGTAACTTTGCAAGGCCCTTACTGCATGTACTGAGCACAAACAAACGCACACAAACACATTCATTTACATTTTACCTTATTAACACTCGCGCGCACGCACACACACAAACACACACCGCACATACACGCACGCAAAAACACAATTCGTTTAGAATGACTTGCATCAGCCTGGCCAAATTAGAATCATAATTGTGGTTTTGATTAATGATGACTTGATGTATCAGTTTAATTGCATAATAGTATGTGATCGATGTATAGGGTCAATAATGTTCCCACTTCCACAATTTCCACGACGTAGTATTTAAGTTTCATAATAATGGACACTGAAACTGAAGGAATAGCAAACGTTTAACATTATGTCATGTATATATACATGTATTTTTATTTCAACATCATGCACTCAATGCTAATTACATCAATTTAAAACAGAAATTGTTTATAGAATGTCCACACATGTGCTAGTACAGTGGTGTATGGTCAGCATATACGACACCCAAGAAGAGTAGCTACGAGAGGGGGGAGGGGGGGGGGGGGGTGAGCGTTAAAATAGTACACATTATACAAACATGAATATATATATTCAGATTGTGCCTTTTAATTACTAAGACGGCAATAAGTTAAGCCACTTAGACACTCCCCCACCCTTCTCGAGAGACAACGGTGTATCCTATATATGACACATGATGCAAAACGCCCCCGTTGCACCCATCCCACCCTGACATCCGTCTGTCAATTTTTGGCTACGCTATTTTAGCATATTACGTCAAATTAGGAAACTGATCGGAAAATGCCAATTAAAAATTATCTTTTCAACATGTCAGACTAGCCAAAGTTCATATTGTAGTTTGTTTTTCTATAATGTGCGTCAAATTGGTTCAGAACAGATGAAATATCCATAAATATATATATATACGGTTGGAATAATGTTGGGGACCAACTTTTATTAAATAATTAAAGAAAAACAAATACAAATCTTACAAATTTTTGAAAATATAACAAAATGGTTTTTGATGATTTTTATAATATTGAATAAGAGTGTT
>JBAMJV010014258.1:0-19022 GCA_037951105.1 Echinarachnius parma
GAAATTTGCGTGTTCGGAATAACGAACCTTCGGAATAACGAACCTTCGGAATAACGAACCTTCGGAATAACTGAACCTTCGGAATAACGAACCTTCTGAATAACGGACTGTAACCGCTTAATCTTCCGGAATACTCCATAGAAGTTCTAACTGGAGGTGATAATATGATTTTTCCAAAAGTTTGTTTGTGTGTGTATAACTACCATAATTTCTACAGGACCGTATAGCCAGACAAGAAGGTACAAGATAAATTAGAAAGTTCAAAATCATTTGGGTTGAATCTTGGTTAAAATACTTAATGCCCCACCTGTCCATGATTTTAAACGTACATCAACGACAAATATTCGGGCCCCCGTATTTCCTTCTATGAATCCTTGAATGAAATTGATTATTTTGTTTGGAGAGGTAGAGAAGGCAATTTGATAACTTAGCTTTGCGTTTGTATGGATACTATAAGGGGAGGGGGCGGACAAACAAAACAAAAATAGAAGGAACGAGTTATATGATTGTATCATGTATTATTTTCTCGTCTTTATCGTGAAAATTGCGGATATTTAATAAAGGTACATGTTTGCCCGGTCATTGACTCGGCCCATTGATATCGCAAAATATAAAAACACATACAAAGAGGCACGTGCAATCTGAAAGGAGATATTCATCGTAAAATTGCATATCGATTTTGGTTAAAAACAAATATATATATGTTGATTCGGCAATCGGCGAATTTTCGCAATCGTCTGTTGATTTACGTCAATGGGACGTAAGTGGTCTTTCAATAAACAAAGCATTTCCTAATTTGTACGCAAAATGACGAAAATGTGGTGATCCCCTGGGATTAAGGGTGTTTATTAAACCCTATATATACGTAAGTCCGCACGACATGATTGCGTGTCTTGTACATGATTGAAATGCGCGAAGACTCTACGATTCTTTTTTTTTTCTCCAAAGAAATCAACATGGAATACTGTTTTGCTCAAGATGATTGATTATTTTTTTCCGAACCGTCGATATATCTCAAGAATATCAATATTTGTAGATAACTTTCCATATGTTATATCTTTTCCAAAAAATAAACAAGTGCATAATTTCGTTTGTTTTGCCAGCTCTTTCAAACTGTTGTTTTTAGTTCTTAGTTTTAATCGTCATAGTTTGATTCTGCATTATCTTATAAGTTGTATGGGACGGTTTTTAAACAAGCTTTAATATAGCTTTATGAAGTGATCCCTGGTACAAATTATACACTGTATTATATATTTTTTTATATTAAATAAACTTATTGAAAATCACTTAATATCTCAGAACCATGTACAGGCACACACTTTTGTAATAACTACAAATTTGCTAAAATATCCTAGAACAGTATTACAATTATCTTAATCATAACGAGAATATCCACATAATGTTCCAATAACCACGGAGCTCTTTATTTGCTCCTGGGTTATTTTTTGATTAGTTATTAGACTGTTAGTATACAATGGGAAGTCATTAGAGGTGGTAATTATTTAACGATCGAATCTAAAATTAGAAGAGATCCCTAATCAACGATTAATGTTCCTCTAATTCGCGCCTTAAAGGGATCTAGTAACTTGGTTCACATGTGCAAAAGGTGATGAGTGATTAATAAAATGTGTATTGCTGTTATCTTATATGTCCAAAAAGTAATGTTTGAAAATTTCACATTAATCGGAGGCTTTTTGGTCATTGAGAGTCATGAGAGCAAACACGCAAAGTGATATTCCCTCACTCATTGCACTTACTTTGTACACGGCTTAAATTATCCCGCAGACAATTTAACATCTGAACACTTCAATCGTAAATATCTTTTAATTCAAACATATAAAGAAACTGACCAGAAATATATTGTGATTAAAAGAAGGCAAAGAAAATGGGATTCCAACGGGATTCGAACGTAAATATTTTTTGAACGAAATGGAATTTTGAAAAACCGAAACCTGTCCCGTGCTTTTGTACACGGTGCGAAATACACACTGGATCGGTGTTATGTATACGAGCGCCAAAATACTAGTCTAGTTACAAATGACGGACCGCCTTCAAAATCTAAACACGCACCAATATTTACAGGGATCTAGTGACTTTGTCTGAACCTACCAAACTCACTTGCAACTGTAGTGGTTCGTTCACGCATTGCACTTCTCTTTCTAATATAATTATACAAACCAAACTAGATTTAGCTGTTCTTCAATCAAATATTCACTTTGCTATTGAAAATATATCTGATCTATTTTGCACAAGAATACTAATTTCACATGTGAATAAACCTTTGGCGATGTATCTGTAACAAGCACGTTACATTTGTGTTCAACTTTCAAAATCACTCAGTGGACATTAGATTAACGTATAACACTACCAATACTTTGCCAGTTATGCATTTTGGCAACGTATACGGTAGTTAACAGAGCCCTTTAATAGTCTCGAAATAATAGGCTAATAAACAAGACAAGTATAAAGTAGAAAACAAAGAAAAGGAAGTAGACCTTTAGTAACAGAGAGTATACGTGCTAGTTAAAAGAGCGAACCATTAAAGGGGAATATTTTAAAAGGAAGTATGAGAAGAAAAATTAAACAGAGGATAAGAAAGGGGGAGAAGAAGATAACAAAAAGAGAGAAAGGGGGATAAAAAACGAGAGATGGTAAAAGAGAAGTGGGGAGGGGGGGGGGGGGCAGGGTTTGTGAAATAACAATACGTATCGCAAAAGTATAATATGAAAGACGATCACAAAAGGGTGTACAAAAGAGTTCCAAACTATTGAACAAAACCAAAAGAGTGGTGACGTGTGATGTGGTGGTGACTCGCAATATCTATCGCTAATCGATATGAAAAGACAAGCGAGCGCTCATACTAATTTCCCAATAGACTCTAGAATCGTCACATTTCGGTATCAGTTTCATCCACCGTCGATGGTGATTAAAATCCGTCTACATGCAGACAGTCATTAAGTTGAGTGCACTTTCATATCGGCCTGGCCCCATATTCATGAAACCCCGTTAGCTATATAATATAGTTCATTGCTGAGTGTATTTTAAATGCGCAGTTTATTGAGCAACACAACGTTTTCCTAGTCCCCAGCTAGGGTTAGCTGGGTAAACATTAGGTACTCAATAAGTTATCACTAGTTAGCAACTAAAATATTTTGTGTTTAAGTCGTAGCCACGCCATCCAAAATAGACTTAGCAAGGAACTATAGCTAGCGGGCTTTCGTGAATGTGGGCTCAGAAAAGCAATGCGTCGGAAATTAGGGAAGGAAAACGACTGCTCAAGTGCAATGTCTCAGTCACGCATTCGGGTTAAGCGTTCTCATAAGATATATTGGTATTTCTGTGGAATGCAACGGGTCTATACGGTGGCAACTTCGTGGCTATGTTGTGACAACGATTAAACTATGCGTTTATGGTGCTGTTACATCACCAAATGACCTATGTCATATCAATTTAATTCAACGAAAAGGCTTAACTATAATGATTAAATTGTGTTATTACCACAACGAACTACCTAGTGACAATTTCAATCAAGATCACGGTTTTTACTATGATGCTTTATAACGTCAACATATTAATGACTTTGTTGAAACGGTTTTATGTGAATGGTTACATGTTTTCGGTGTGACGAAACCTTTAACCTTAAACGTCTTTGTAATTTCAATTTAATGTTTTACTTCAATGTCATAGTGATTTTCTTGTGAAAATAGTTTAAATTCCATGTCTTATGAGTTTGCTGTCACGACCATTGAACTTTAATGTCTGTACCAGCTGTTGCGATGATCGTTGGCCTTTAATGTCTTCGTGTTCTCTTATAATTAGGATCATTATGAATACATTTGTGCCTAATAGAAAATGACGGTGTGCGAAAATGTCAAACCCTCTTTAGGATCATGAAAAGATCAGTTTTCACAGGCTAATTGAAATATTAAACATTAATGTATTATTAGTATACCATGCCACGTATACAAAATAAAGTAGATGTGACAAACCCTACGTAAGATAAAGGTTAATGTGAAAGAGGAATATCAGATCAATTTTTTTTTGTTGGGGGGGGGGGGGTAGTTTTAAAATAATTTGTTGTATAATGTTCTTGTGAAAAGATATATTAAAGGGGTAGTTCAGTTTTGGTAGAGAGGGCGCTGCATAACACAATTTTGTCGTGAGGTAATGAAAAACTGAGTGTCGAATTTGAAAGAACATGCCATTTTAATGGCAGAATAAACTTTATTTGGTCAAAATCGGTTCAGAAATGGCTGAAATATCAATAAATATATCCGATCGTATTTATTTGGGCCCCAAATAAATACGATGATTTTTTGAAAAAAGAAAAAAAAAATGCTTACCCTTTTTTGTTCTTTTCAAAAGCGGTTTTTAAATAGTTGTTGACGATCTCTCTATTTAATCATTATTTCAACAAAACATCACATGCATAATTTTGTATGAAAATGGTTGAAACCAATGCCTTATTAGAGAGCGCCCTCTTGTGTTTTAATGGCGCTTTTTGAATGATAACAGGCTTTTTACTTAGTCGTTTGTATGTTTGTATACCTTTCGAGCATGGTGGGGTTATAAATATTAGTTTGTAATGTTACTCTGCAAGTTTTGGTTACTAAAATTCAGCCTTACCAAAACTGTACTACCCCTTTAACCCCTCACATAAACTTCGGAAACTCATTATTACTTCATATGAAAAGAGATATAACTTATCACAGTTGAATTTCCGAACCTTTTGTGAGGGTTTTATTTGTATACGTGTCGTATTAGACACATTTCAATTATTAGTCCAGCCTACCGACAATTTATGAATGACAATTGGACTGACTGTGCGACATAAATCGATTAAATAAACATAAAGATACATCAGAACCATAGAGTTATATATATGATCAGAACCAACTAACTAAGACGAATGAAATATAACATGGGAACTTAACATTCACTACTGCTGATGCACGGAGTAATGTGCCTATTATATACGTGTATTTTAATAATTTATTACAAAAGGTCTTAATGTGGCTAAAGTAGCGTGTTGGTAATAATTATTTGTATTGTTACCGTAAGTAGGTAACATGAACTAGAAAAGATGACAATGGTGTTAGAATTATTCAGATACTCTATGCACGTAATTTCTTATTATGATAGCTTTCACGCGACCGTTTAGCTGTACTCAATATGAATTACGCAAGATC
This sequence comes from Echinarachnius parma, assembly GCA_037951105.1. Classification (NCBI taxonomy): domain Eukaryota; kingdom Metazoa; phylum Echinodermata; class Echinoidea; order Clypeasteroida; family Echinarachniidae; genus Echinarachnius; species Echinarachnius parma. The sequence goes on from JBAMJV010014258.1 coordinate 5,190, forward strand.
ATCAACTTTTAACTTACCTATTGGGTTGATTGAGATGTTGGTGATTAAAGTGGACATCGAGGCATATATAAAGAGAAAAAAAGGGAAAAGAAAATATGTACCATCAATTTAATGAATGATACAAAATGGTGATGAAACGTTCAATATAATAATACGCATTTGAAATCATTCCTTTAAAAGCATCTACGGGAAAACGTCATACAGATACCACAATAAAATCATGCTTTGATTCCATCATCATTTTAAAGGGATAGTACAGTTTTGGTTTAGAGGACGTTACAAGAAATAATTTATTTGTGAGGTAATAAAAACTAAGTGTGATATTTGGCAGAGCACGTGATATTAAAGATAAAATGAACTTCATTTGATCAAAATCGGTTCAGAAGCAGCTGAAATATCAACAAATATATCCGATTGGAATAGTAGGGCCCACATTTAATCGATAATTAGAACAAATATTTATATAATGCTCACACGCTTTCGAATATATATACCAACGAGGTTTTGAAAAAGTTGTTGATGATCTCTCTATTGAATCATTATTTGAACAATCACATCATCATAATAAACATCTCATACACAATTTTGTTTTATAAGAAATGGTTGAAACCAATATTTTTTAGGGGACCCTCTTGTGTTTTAACGGCTGCTTTTTGAATGATAGCAGCCTTCTAACTTATCCGGTTGTAAGAGCTTATAACTTTCGGGCATGGCGGAGATTAGACTATTAGTTTGTAATGATATGGTGTAAGCTTTGGTTATTAAAATTCAGTTTGACCAGAACTGTTCTATTCCTATAAGGTGCATGGAAGTATTATACAAATTATTATTCAGTCCTGGTATAGATAAATGTCCCCCCAAACATCTCATGAAATCCCATAAAGTGTAGTTTGCGTACAGGGACGACTAGCAATTAATAAATCAGCCGATTTTATACAATTGTATTTATTTACTCATTCATGTATAATTTAATACATACATTTACTTAAATCCATTTATTTATTATCATTATAAGTGGGGTCTTTTTTTCGGAGGGGTGTGTTTGTAACAGTTCCGTTTCCAGTTCAAATTATTGGCCGCTTTTGCGGCCTCGCTGAGAAAGTAAAATAACCCTAGAGGCCGCTTTAGAGGCCTCACGTCATGTGACTTATTTTCAGCTCGACATGTGACCCCCCCTTTTGATCAGGTGATCAGTTACGGCTTTATACGGACTTGTGATATAGCAGGCACAGTTTTGTTGCATTTTGATCGGAGAAAAAGTGAAAAATGCGGGGAAAATGGCAAGAAAAACAGTTAGTGCTCGTGCACTAATACTGGGAAAATCCGCGGAAGACATTGATGACTCTGAATATTGTCAGGGTAGTGATTTTGAGGATAAAATGGATACGGAGGATGAGGTTGCAGCGGCTATGGTGGTGGATTTAGCGGTTCCTAAGCACCTCCAGCCCGGTACAAGCGGGGTAGATCATAGACGGTGTGCCGATGGAGCAAGTGGTCATGGTCAAGATGGTGATGGTGAATATTTGTGCATCGGGGAGAATATTTGTGCATCGGGGAGCAAAATGTCAATTGCTATGCTGATTGGCACCAAAAAGTGGCCTACTGGTTGTACAGGTAGAGTTTATCTTCATTTGTGTCACCTATATTGATAAGAAAACATATTTGGCCCATATAAAGAAAATTTATTTCATAAATTTGACGTATTTTTGACATAAGTCAAATATGCGGATTATGTCAAATAAGTCAGGGTATAGCTCACGAAATATGCAAATAAGTCAGGGTTCAAAGGGTTAAGGGAAAAGATAAGGTCTTTAATATATTATTGTTTCGTAATCATAAAGCCTTTCCCCGAAGCAAGCAGGTGCAAGCTAGCAACCCAATATAGATCACTCATCGCGTAAATATGCTTTATATAGTCGCGTCCACACGTGACAGAGGAATTGGAATCATCATCAAGACAATCAATCCACAAGTGCTACTCTCTTCCTATAAGTATAAATGGGTACTGTGGTCGGGTTTTAATTAGTCTTGTGCCATTGGCAGCAAATGGCTAGTATGCTACCCGGGGAGTTGTGTGGGTTTGTACTGTACATGTTGACCATGCGTATACTATCGCCAGGAGTGTTACATCGTGACAGACATGACTGCGCTTTATAAGTTGTCATTATTATTATGTTTTTTAATAACAAGACTCGGGTAACAAATCCGCATTAACCCAATGCGCTTCTCATATTCACTGAACATTGTTAAGACTACAGATGACTACATGACCATCTCAATTTGCCCTAGAATCCGCCAAGAATATCTTACTAAGTTATCAGAATTGTATTGATCATTATTGGCATGGCTATTCATAGGTGAGTACTAAACGTGAATGATGAACGTGATGGATAATGCGAAGAAAATAAAACAGTTGCATTATTTGGGCTCACACTTGCGCACACTTTTACAGAAGTAATGGGGTGAGACATGTTGTTATGGTGTGTGAACCCAGGATTACAAAGCTTGGGGCAGTTTAGTATGAACAGTCATTGGGTGGAGGGTGGAAAGCCATCATTATTCCAGTCTTGCCTAACGGCTAGCAGGCAAAACAAAATATATATGTTTGTGTGTGTGCGTGTGTATGTGGGTGTATGTATGTGTGTGTGTGTGTGTGTGTGTGTGTGTGTGTGTGTGTGTGTGTGTGTGTGTGTTTATGTGTGTGTGCGTGTGCGTGTGCGTGTGCGTGTGTGTGTGTGTGTGTGTGTGTGTGTGTGTCTGTGTGTGTCTGCGCATGACTGTGAGCGTGTGTACGTATGTGCCTGTGCGTGTGTGTGCGTGTGTGTGTGTGTGTGTGTGTGTGTGTGTGTGTGTTTGTGTGCGCGCGTGTGTCCGTGTGTGTGTGTGTGTGTGTGTGTGTGTGTGTGTTTGTGTGTGTGCGTTTGTGTGTGTGTGCGCATGTGTGTGTGTGTGTGTTGGTTCGTGCTTGCGTGTGTGCGTGCATGTCCGTTTTTTGTGGGATTTATTGGCAAACTCTGGGATAGTGTATTTGCATATGGTTATTCATCTTATTCTAGAATAATTTGTAATATTTTGGTCGTTTATATTTCCGAATAACTCGCTTCACAAGGTTCTCTTCCTGAAATTTTATCAACTTTATAGGCAACCAAGGATGAAATCTACATAATTTATTTAACCGCACGGCAATGAAGGACTGTAACGTAATATTTTCGCTGCGGAGAATGTTACCGCATCACATGTCTTGTCCGCACGTCTACCCCTTGGCCTAGATATTCATTATGTATTACATTATCAACATTACGAATTTATACGATATAGACAATTTTTCGATGACCCAAATCCAATGTAGAGAAAAATAAAAATGAAAATCAGAAAGTAATATATTCAGAGCATGTTACAACATATAGAGTCTATAATAAAAGCTAACCTATATTTCGAGACACCGTTTGTAAATCAGGTTCTTCATATTGTTTATTTGTTTTCAAGTAATTGGTTTCTTTTATACGAGGATGCATGTTAGGAATCTTTACAAAATTGCAATTATTTTTTTTTTATGGATGGTCGAGGCATGTGAAACCAGAGAAAGGAGAAGGAAAATGCACGAATATTGGGCAGGATAACGTAGAAGATTCCCTGTAATTGCAACAAGTATGCACCTATTTGTAGACGCTTTTCCGGAGAACGGTTTCTATTGGTCGTTTATTAGCGATCACGTGGTGTAACAAAAGAGGACACCCTCCGAGCGGTAAAAAAAGAGAAGGAAAAACGCCATTAACTTTTAAAGTGATCCATTACCTATGGAGGATTCTTCTAAAAGTCATAATTGAGACTTCAATCATAAACTAATATCAATGTAAGAATCTTCTGAATAATAACACTATTTATTTTGTGAAAATAAGTGAAAAATAATGTCATATTTCATCCAGATCACTCGTGTAAGGGTATTCCAATTCAGTTACTATGTATATGAACGATCGAAGTATCCGAATTCGAATACTTTTGACTACCATAGCAAAACGTCCCAAAAGGCTTTCATTTTTAATCTGAAATATCTCCATAATAAGTAAGACATTTGAAAAAGCAAATCCCATTTCATTCTTCTCTTACCATAAGCCAAACAATAAGGTACAAGAGAAGTGGGAAAGTTCCAAGTGATTTTGGTTGAATTGTACAAAGTTAATTGATCGCTTTAATGTTTAACGTGCTGCGCGTAAATACTGACTGCTCCAGGAACATTCGTTATTATGATTTGATGCAGATTCAGCGTATCGCCAATGGGAGACTTAGTTTAAGAGTATCAACACGTACACTTCGTATAACTTTCATGCATTTTCCACGAAGTGCCCGGCGTGCCCGCCATGTTAACCCCATACATCCACGCTTTTAAAACTGAAATGAGTTTGGCGTTCATACTTTATCAACGGTACCCGAGGGGGTTCAGTTGATTGGTGTGAATGGAATGTATTGAGTTATTTCGATCAACATGAATGGCTAACATAGCACATGACTTAGCACGAACTTGACAACCCGAGTCGAAAAAATAACCCAACGACAAAACACATTTTTGTTTTCGTCTTCTCTGACATATATAGCTATGAGTAGTTAACCCCTAGCCTGTGAGATTACCATCGCCTGTAATACTAGTTTAAACATGGTACATGAGGTTTCCATGAGCTACGGGTTAGAGATGAACGTGAGTATTGTTACGAATGTAGATACATGCATTTAATAGTCCCCATGTATAAAGTCTGTTACTTCTTTGTTATTGCGCTGTTTACTAACCAGCAACTTATACACTCACTTAAACCGTGTGAATTGGTTCCCACTTAACCCTCACCTTATAATGCCATTGTTTACCCGTTCACCCCTCTCAAGAGCGGTGATGCTTTTTGATGTTATTAAATCTGCGTTACCCTGTTTTAAGCTTAATCTTAAATCCCTGCAATGTTTATAGGTGTATTTCTAAGAAATATTGTTAACCCTTCTCTCAGATGTTGCCGTTAGCTTAAACTTAAGCTCTGTAATGTTTAGTGATTACTGTATTTCTAAGAAGTAAGTCCATTGTAATGTCAAGTCGCTAGAGTTTGTTCTTTGATGCATTAAGTTCCCTCTTAGTCGGTGTCTTTATAGATGTCATTCTTTGTCCTAGCTCAGACTGGAAGTCAATGTCCAGGGTTATGTCAGTAAACTGGACTAGCCTATATAACCTCGACCTCTCTCTCATTCGGGGTCAGTTCATATACGTTGAGATTAAGTTGAGTGTCGAAGTCTAAGTCTGTAGACTGATACTCATGGAGCCGGAGTTTGTGCAGTTGTTAGTAAGTTATAAGTTAGTCCTGTTCGTCATGGAATTGTACGAAGTTGTTTATGGAAGAATAAACGAATAACCGAATAACTCTCGCCAACTGTTATCTTTACATCGAAGCTTGTGGAACGTGTTTTACAGAGTGAATGTGATTATGAATGTGATTTAGAACTACAGTATATAGATAACCTCGGCCATCCAGACATCCATCCATTATATCATCATCATCTTCATCCCATAACATTTTGTCCGTCAAAAAGGCAGAAATCGTTACACTGGTGTCAGAAGTGGGATGCTGGACTTCAACACGTGCCTTGGACATGCCGCTGACGGGAGATTTTAACACGTGCCTCGGACATGCCGCTTATAAATAGTGATAATATGGACCTCGACGATCTCGAATACGGTGCTGAAGTTACGATGATGCACGAGAAAAGGAAAACTAGCTTGGGTCTAGAGTAGCTGCGTTCTTCGTCAACCATGGACGAATAAGAGATCGATGTTAATGTTGGTCATGGTGTCCAGCATGGCTAAGTTCGGCATGTGGTGGCTCCTGGTGGTCATCGATCTGTTGGCAATGAGTTCGAGAAGGAGCTGGAGGCCTCACTGTCATGGAGCAGGAGCGGAGCAGACTTTGTCTTCATCGTCCATCTCGCCGACCGTTGGTCATCGCCGTCATCATGCTGGACCTCATCGACATCGATTGCGAGAATCTCAACGCCGGACATCATGTGCGACGCCGTCCTACGATTCCAGCCTCGCGTGCGGAGATGGTGCGATCAAGCTTGAGCTCGCGTGGTACTGCAAAGGGATTACTTAGAACCTTACCTATCGGAATGCAAATATTCTGTAATTCGACGTCTTCGATGGAAACCATTTATACGCCATTAGTCTCAGCTAGCACATTGTTCGGAGAAAAGGAAATAGTTATGGATATGATTCGCAAAATTTTGCAGAGCTTACTTTGATTTAAAACGAGCATGGAGATTTGTTTGTGTTTTAATCTCATTGTATTTGTGAGAAATAAGGCTATTTAGATTTGTGCATGTATTATTGTGATAAATTATTGTCTTCGATATGGAGCCTTGAGGTCATCGTTGCAGTTGTGGATTATGAAGCGAGGTGCGATATATGTAGTTTAGGTTAATTTGTATGTAAGTCGCGTTGTGATACAGCCAGTATGTGTTGGAACATACTGGGTATCTGTAAAAGTGGCCGCGCCGAAATTGGAGCTGAGGGGCCGTTGCCATGGTTCCGTTGGACATTGCACGTTGGAACGAGCCCGGTAATTTATATAGTGTAGTTTTAGATATCGCAACCACCACGCGGTCGACGTTGACGAAAAGACAACCTGCCCTGCGTCTCATGAGACAGACGCCTTTGCTGGAATTATCCGGGCCGTAGGAAGTCACCTTTTGTCAACTAATCCGCAAACGCTTGATAACGTACGATGCAGAAAACGACCTCGACAGCGACATGGAAGCTGATAATCGGAATGTACTATCCCGGCATATCCAGATAGTATTTAACATGACGTACACGACCACGGACATCGATCACGGCGGATTGCTGGAGTGGTGGTCATCGTCAGTATTCCGATAATTGTTAAGGAATGAAAATGTTATTAATTAGGAAGCTGAGACAATGGACTATATAGACATTCCCTTGATGTTCGTAAAGAAAAAGAACTTTATCATTGCATGCCGATATAAAATAATTCTTTGGACAATGAACTCAGTATATGACCACAGAAATTTGTTGTTGTTTTTTGAATGTGGAGGTGTTAAAATAATAGTGTTAAGTCTCGTTGAATGGATTACAAAATTGGTAAATCATTTGGAAATTATGGGAAACGAAACAAAATATGACTGTAGAAAGAGCACAATTGGATGTTATACTTATTACCATGATGTTTGTAATTGCATGATTATGTTTGTTTTATTTTTAAACCAACTCCTCCTTTCTGGACTTTCTTGTCGGTACCATTTTTCTTTACCATTTTTGTTTTCCCATTTGGTTCAGTGATCTTTGTTAACTTGGTTTTGATAGTTTGTTTTTGTCAGAGTTCTGATTTAATTTTGGTGTTATGGCATTAATTAGATCTGCAAATGAATACATCTGGTTTGCTTTTCTTATGTTTCACGAGATTACTTAAGACTGTTTTGGGAGCTTTAAACAAAGTGATTGTTTATGTATTTAGTTTTTATTTCGCACATGTGCTGGTACTGTGTTAATGGTTGTGTAGATAATTATAATTTGTGGTAGCTATAATAATTAGGTCAATGTTTATTGGTTTATATAACGTGTTTGCGAATTGTGTTTAGGCGTCCGTGTTAGCATAACTGAACGTTGTAGAGTAGATATTGTTTGATGTATAAGTTGCATATTGGTGTTTTCCATATAATTGATTGTTTTCTATTTCCACTGTTGCCTCACTGAGGACAGTGAGATTTTTCAAAGGGGGAGGTATTGTTACGAATGTAGATACATGCATTTAATAGTCCCCATGTATAAAGTCTGTTACTTCTTTGTTATTGCGCTGTTTACTAACCAGCAACTTATACACTCACTTAAACCGTGTGAATTGGTTCCCACTTAACCCTCACCTTATAATGCCATTGTTTACCCGTTCACCCCTCTCAAGAGCGGTGATGCTTTTTGATGTTATTAAATCTGCGTTACCCTGTTTTAAGCTTAATCTTAATCCTGCAATGTTTATAGGTGTATTTCTAAGAATATTGTTAACCCTTCTCTCAGATGTTGCCGTTAGCTTAAACTTAAGCTCTGTAATGTTTAGTGATTACTGTATTTCTAAGAAGTAAGTCCATTGTAATGTCAAGTCGCTAGAGTTTGTTCTTTGATGCATTAAGTTCCCTCTTAGTCGGTGTCTTTATAGATGTCATTCTTTGTCCTAGCTCAGACTGGAAGTCAATGTCCAGGGTTATGTCAGTAAACTGGACTAGCCTATATAACCTCGACCTCTCTCTCATTCGGGGTCAGTTCATATACGTTGAGATTAAGTTGAGTGTCGAAGTCTAAGTCTGTAGACTGATACTCATGGAGCCGGAGTTTGTGCAGTTGTTAGTAAGTTATAAGTTAGTCCTGTTCGTCATGGAATTGTACGAAGTTGTTTATGGAAGAATAAACGAATAACCGAATAACTCTCGCCAACTGTTATCTTTACATCGAAGCTTGTGGAACGTGTTTTACAGAGTGAATGTGATTATGAATGTGATTTAGAACTACAGTATATAGATAACCTCGGCCATCCAGACATCCATCCATTATATCATCATCATCTTCATCCCATAACATTTTGTCCGTCAAAAGGCAGAAATCGTTACAGTATATTGGTTCTTTCTAACAATTCTTAGTAACGACATGAATCTGAACAAGAATTACTATCTCCAAAGTACTCGCATTCTTGTGAAAATCTGCTTTTAAAATGATGTGTCCTTGTCGCGTTGCCATTGAATCACACATGATACGGCCGCTGCCGGTCGACGCATTAAACATGCGGTGAGCCGGCGGAATCGACCGGGCTGGTCCGGCTATGTAAGGGCTGAACCGCAGTGTTCCCCCGCTGCCCAATAATGTTCATCTTAATTTCTATTTTTTAATTCGATCTTGATAATATTTAGACCTACTTACGCAACTATAACTCTTTTGTTGGGGTATTTCTACAAGATTACATGTTTAATATCGATTTTGAATAATATTTAGTCCAACTTATGCATTTATAACTCTTTCATTTGGTAAACATCGACCAGTAATCGTAACCAGGGTCCACCCACACGGGGAAAGGGAAAGGGATGGGTCAGCTGGTTGCAAATATAAAACTATTGCTATGTATTTCTTTATTCAATATGGCCTAAATGGAACCGCATGGGTATGTTGTAAGGGGTGTAGGTGGTTGCCCCCCCCCCCCCACCCCCCCCCCCCGAGTTTTCCCTCTGTTTAGTCACGCCATTAGGGTTATAATCATCAACGGTTAGGCAAAGTTGTTTATTTGAAAGATTTGTTGTCCGTTAAAAGTGAAGGTAACACTATTGATTGGATGCATACGAAAGAAGGAAAGTATATTATAATATGCATATTTAACAAAAAAAGAAGGGAAAGAGAGAAAGATAGGGAGTGAGATACATGGACAGCTAAAGAGAGGAGACAACGAATAGCGGAGGTGGGAAGCGAGAGAGATGACGATTGGCGAATGAACTTATATTAACATTTAAGGCATATGATTTGAACTTCACAAACGGCGATATTAGATAGACAGGAAGTTCAAGGTTACCTGCACATTTACCAAAGCGAAGGTTGAAGAAACGGATCGATAAAGGGCGTTCAAAAACATATATTGCATTTGGGAGAGCTAAATAACAGAACGAATTAAGTATACTAAGCGAAAAATTAGAAATGATGTGTTGAAAAGGTGTTTGATATGACATTCAAATCTCGCCGAGAATTAGGTAGGCTCTCGGCTAGTCTTAAAAATATAACTGAGTATATGGTGTGGCAAGATTGGTAGAGCGCGCGCTTTCCGATCATGAGATCCCGAGTTCGAACCCTGCCCACTGCGTTTGTCCTTCAGCAAGACAATTTATCCACTATTGCTGCTCTCTACCCAGGTGTATAAATGGGTACCGGTAGGAGGTGAAAGCCTTTATGTGAACGATCTTCTTGAGCCCACTGAGCGCTTGGAAGGAATACTCCCCAGGGAGTGGAGATGGTGCACACAATGTGTGCTGGTTTGCATTGTATCCTATGACCGGGGTAATAATAAAAATTGTAAAGCGCTTAGAGATGATTATCAATCGTGATAGGCGCTATATAAATAATAGATATTATTATTATTATTATATACTGGTAGAAGTTTGTATATGGGCAATTCCACGAAAAATGTCACCCAAGGATGGAAAAATGAAACTCATGGGACAGCCTTGTTAACTACTGGATAGTAATGAGGAAGGACCATATTTTGATGACTAAAGGGAAAAAAGTTTGAAATTCAATGCAGAATATTTTTTGGGGGGCCATTGAAGTTGGGACAAAAATTGTATGTATTACCCCCAAAAATGATGAAATTTGCATCCGTTGTTTGTGAAATAAAATTTAAAAATATGGATCACTTCAGAACAATAATTCTACTTCTAATGTCTTGTTTATGCTTTGTTTTAACATCATAGAAAAGGAAATTGTGTAAAAATCTTTACTTTTTGAAAACTGTTATTGGATAAAATCTTGATTCTTACAACATTGATGTGTAATGTCCGTGACGTTTTAGATATAAAAGTTTTTGTAGAAGCAGAAGTCCTAATTCAATTTAATTCAAAATTCATTTGCAAAGCTAGAATGTTATATCATAAAGTATATCAAGAGCATTTACTAAAATATTTGATGGCTTGTCCAGAATGGCGTCACGGACATTACGTCACGGCTGCGTCACGGACATTACATACACAGTGAAAAATATAAAAAAGCAAAGCAAAAAAATATCAAGCATTATATTCTTATGTAAATGTCTTACTTTAGCCAAAAATAAGATAATCCCAAGTAACAGGGGGACTACAGTACTACCTTCCTGGTTCAAGTTTTAATAAATTGTATCGTTAATCAGATAGTGAACTTTGAGTCAGTACTCTGAACTATTTATAAAACTAAATTCCTTGCTTAATTTGAACATGCATGTCTCAATAATCAATAAAGACTTGACTATAACTTACTGGGAGGAGAAAGAGATGGTTAAATCTCATATAGTATGATCAAATTGCAAAAATTATACTCTTAGTCCATGATTTTCCATGTGTTATGCCCATGATTGTACACAACTTTTTTTAGATTTTACAATTTTTTGGCACAAAACAGCATTGTACCTCATTAAAAATGTATAATAATTTTTTTAATAGTTGAACATTTGGTTTACTGCACATTCTGTTGAAAAATTTCAAATTTTACAATAATTTTGGAAAAACTTGTCTATAATTAAATACCTAAATCACCTTTGTGAGGTCTCAGAACTCACAGACTTTTGCAAAGATGTATATGGATGCAAAAGGTCATGTCCAAAAGATGTAATGTCCGTGACGGCGTACATTTCGCAGAATTTCTCAGTAACGAATTGGATAAATGTTCTGAAACTTTTTTTGCATACTTAACTAGGATATTGTTTTGTAATCAAAATAAAAGTTAGACATTAGTTAGAGGTATGAATTAGTAGTGGCATTGGAAAGTCATGACAATTCTCTGATTTGTAATGTCCGTGACGCTGGAGTTGCCCATATACAATATTGAATAAATCATGCTGTATGTAACCTAGAAAAGAACACATATTGTTGAAATGCCAAATGAAAGGCAAATTATTTGAATGATTACGCTTTAGTGTTTGCCAAGTAGTGGCATGTGAAAGTCATGACAATTCTCTGATTTGTAATGTCCGTGACGCTGGAGTTGCCCATATACAATATTGAATAAATCATGCTGTATATAACCTAGAAAAGAACACATATTGTTGAAATGCCAAATGAAAGGCAAATTATTTGAATGATTACGCTTTAGTGTTTGCCAAGTAGTGGCATTGGAAAGTCATGACAATTCTCTGATTTGTAATGTCCGTGACGCTGGAGTTGCCCATATACAATATTGAATAAATCATGCTGTATATAACCTAGAAAAGAACACATATTGTTGAAATGCCAAATGAAAGGCAAATTATTTGAATGATTACGCTTTAGTGTTTGCCAACACCTAAAATTAAAGCCAATTTTTTTTTTAAGCGGAAATGACACTGCTTTCGTGCCACTACAAGCCACATACTATACAGGGTGGCCCAGAAATAACGGAACGGGGTACTTACCATACTAAAGACTCATGATGCCCGCCATACTGCATCGAGTAACGATCAACTGTGCGCCATTGTGAGTGTGCGTTCAGCTGTGTATAGAGAAGAAAGGGTACTAACAATGGCGCGCGCATTGAACGTTACTAGTTGCTATGACGGGCATCATGTGCCTTCATTATAGCAAGCACCCCGTTCCGTTATTTCTGGGCCACCCTGTATAGATGCACACCATCATCGTTTCATTTACAATAATGTTCGCTGTTTTGTATCAGCCGTGACCAAACCTGTGGTATTCAATGGAGAAGACCCAGAAAGGTATTCCCTTTGGCTCTTTGAGAAGGACAACATTATTTTTGAAATGCACAAATCACAAATATGCGAGCACTCATTGAGAAGTCCTCAACTAATAAAGTGTAATTTCACATGGATACAAAACCAAGCGAAGACAAAGAAAGAACAGTACTCGAGTATGTTGTTAAGTCTTAAAGGGAACAAACACCCAAAATAATATCCTTACGATTTAAGGGTATAAGTTTTTGTAGTTTCCAATCCACCAAAACATCTGAAAAATAAATTTCCATGCAAAGTTGATAATTAGAAAATTCACACATTACTGAATTATGTGTTCATAGGTTTGCAAAAGAAGAAAAGTCCAATGCCTATAGGACATATGCATAATGTCACAAAACGCACGCGTGTATAGAATTGACGCACTCGCAAACGTTTGGCGCCAACGGAACCAAATGTCCTGTTTGGTTCCGTAAGTGTTTGGGATTTATTGTATTGTTTATGAACTACACAACCCTTTGCAAAGTGTTGGACATCTATATGATATAAATCCTAGGTATCGAAACATATAAGCCTGTGTTGTTCTTTGCGCGGTGGTCCCCTTCAAGAACAATTATGAAAACATTTATGATAACCATACAAAAACATACAAAGAGACATCGCCTATCATAATTACGTTACCATGCACTTTGACGTGTTTAAAGGCGTGGATATACATACTTTGTTTAATATTTAGACAAAACCGATATCTAGCTAGTTTATTGTTGCAAAGTGTAGGTATATCTATGTTTAATGTACAACAAAAGTGTGTTGCTAATTATGCGCTGATGCGGTTCTGTGCCCATTACTTCTGGAGGCAGGGGCCCGATTATGGACCAGCGAATTGACCATGGTAATTAGCATCATTGGCTCTAACTCATCGATGTCAATATGCTAGAATTACATACAAATCGACAGAACGTAGCAGAGCACACATACCGCAACCATAAAGCATGTCTAGAGATCAGTGGAACTAGGGCTGGTCCTGGGTCATGATCGTGCTCTCTTCCACTGTTTACGATTGCGGGCTTGCGGCCTCTATTCATGGTAAAAAGCCACAGCTCTGATTTAAGGACGTACTGCATAATATATAGAGTCAATTAGTTAGACAATCCAATGGATGAATCTTTTGACTAATCATTTATTCATTGGACGCCCATCTTGACGTAACCCTCGTCCTCGATTCCTAAAGTGGGGGGAAATCCCTCGTGAACTATTCTGGCCTTCAGCTAGGCCTATACGGTGGCGTTGCCTAGAGGAGGTGGGTCAAGAGGGGGGGGGGGGGGGGGGAGTGGGCGATTTCCCCTAATCATTATGACATATTTAATAAACAACCACATCAACATCCAGAACAACAACAACAACA
>JBAMJV010014259.1:0-18901 GCA_037951105.1 Echinarachnius parma
CACCAGGCAAAGGACAACACATTATTATATGTTTTGGTTGCGTAATTCATAAACAAAGCAATTAATTTCCACCACTTACGGAACCACTGCTATTTCCTGGTTCCACACGGGCCAAGCATTTGCGAGTGCATCAATGCTTCCACGCGTACGTCAATAGAATCCTGGATGATTCGTTCGCTCTGCACAGAGCGCTCTGGCTCAGCACGCGTATAGTCTACGCAATTCAGACCTCATGAACGCAGGGTTGAGAATGGTGATGCGTTTTCCAATTATTTTTTTTTTCTGAAAACATATATTTGTGAACTTGTTGAAGGAATGAAATACTAAAGATGTTACCTTTCTATGATAAGATTATTATTTTTGGGTGGTGGTACCCTTTAATAGCTAGGCAAGGTAAAGTCAAGCCAAGCTAAGCGATCAAACCTGTTTCAGCATACGTAGCTTTTACATTTACCATATACATGTATTTAAGTAATGGCAAACCACATTCCATGTGCAATGGGTTAACATCAAAGCCAGGCAATGTCAAGCCAAGCTATACAATTAACCCGTTCCCTACTAATTGTGCAATCCCCATATATACAGTAGCTAACACATGGCCCACCGGGTTCCTGTAGGTAATTGGTTAACCTTGTCAATCCTAGATGTTTAATTTCCCATAGAGTTAACACTGTAGGCAAACCATGGTCCACATGCGATGGGTTAAAACAAAGCAAGGCAACGTCAAGATGATGTTTAATTTCCCATAGAGTTAACACTGTAGGCAAACCATGGTACACATGCAATGGGTTAATAAAACAAAGCAAGGCAACGTCAAGCCACGCGGAGACACCTGGCTAATGGATCGATACAGACTGACGTCAGTCTCCAGGTCTCGTTAGAATAACACAATGGGCTGGGAAAGTGAAAGTGGTGGAGTCGGCTGGCCCAGCAATTTGCCAGCCCCGCCTAGATGTGATACAACTTTTTGTATAAGAATAAAATAATAATCATCATTTTAATTAATGTAGCGCCTAATATGATTGTTCATCATCTCTAAGGCTAAGCGCTTTACAACATTACTATAACCTTGGTCATCTGAAACACACACACACACTCACACAGTCAATCAAATGGTAAATTTCTTTTCAATTTTATTCTTTTTGGAAATAAAAAATGGCATACACTGTAATCAGGGTTTCACAAACCAGTAAATTAAAAATACTGTGGCAAATTTAAGTAATGCGTAGAAAAACATTGATCAATATAATTTCACTGATTTAATGACAATTACAACTGCCTGACAGACTGTGCTAATTTATTGATTGAATCAAACAAAAGAAAAGTGTCATGCTTGTGTGTAATGGTGTTTAAAGGAAATAGTTAGCAGCTCATTTTCCAATTTAAAACAGGCATGTTGCACAAGTTCGCACTTCCAAAATTTCTTTAATATTTTCTCTTTTTTCTTTTTCGTTTTCATCCCGGTCTTATCCCCTATAGCATTTTTACATCAGAAGAAAAATCAAATTTTTAGTAGCTTAGTTTTCCGATTAAAACAGAAATGCTGTACAGGGTCTTATTTCTAACAGCTCCCTCATTTCCTGCTAACCGACTGGCATAGAACATTATCAGAATGGGCCTAAATTGTTTATCTGAAATGGCCTGATATGAGGGTGTTGCCTGAAATCTGACATCCCTGCCTGTTTAAATGTGAAATACACATCAATGCTCAAAATGGGCACAAGCCTGTTGGCCCGGGGTCACTAAAAAATTAACTTTGGGCCACCAAATTTCATTGATGCTAAATTCCACTGGCCCAAATGGGCAACCAAATAAAACAATATTTGAAGTGTTTTTCTTTGTTTGGGGCCGCCAGATTCAGGTTTGGGGCCACTAGAATTTGAAGAAAAAAAATCTTCTTTTTACTGTCCTGGCTGGGCCACAAGGCAATAAAGTTACTTTCTAGCATTGTACGCATGTATGTAAGGTAGGGAACCTTGGGACCGAGTGGGGGATGATAAAATGAAGTAAAGCTTGAAGAACATTAATGAAAGAATAACAGTTAGATGAGTCATTGGTCAGGATGGCAACACACCCATTTGCCACGTGTCCCAAAATGACATTGAATCTGATAATTTGTATGACATATATCCTGTATGTTTATATGATAACGAATAAAGAATGGTTACAACATTTCAAATATCTAGTACTTAGTCAAAAATTAGTATACATGTAGGAAAGGTGTACATTTGTAGTTTAATAGCATTACAACATTATGATTAAAAATCAAGCTCTAAGATTCTTCTTTTTCAGAAGTGTACATATTTTACAGGTATGTACATTGTATGTGTGCATACATACACTATGCTGATTTGTGAATCTAAAGGAAATACAAAATTCAGGCATTTTAAAGATAATAGTTACCTATGTATTCAATACAAATGCAAGGATGATAAACTTATAAAAAAAAATTCAATTAATAGAATTATAAGCGCTCATGAATGCATAGTATGTGCATGTATCTATAGACATGACCATGAAGGCCTAATATATGGGTACATGTATATGAAAATTACCACATTAATCATTTAATGTATGAAATTATATGCCCATTGCATATTATCATATTGTATAAGGCCTACGCGTATGTACGTACGTTATAAGACATCCGAGTATAAATTGCTCACACATTTTTACGAAGAAGGTAGACGTAATTGTAAAGTGGCAGGTTTGTCTCAGTGATTGGAAATGGAGTCTGTATGATAAATACAATCCTTTACATAAATTGAGAAATTAACATATATACAGTAGTATGTGTACAAGTACATGTATGACCATGTGTCTGTGTGTATGTGTATGCGTGTTATCTTATACATGTATATGAGAATAATTTGCATAGACACATTTTGACGAAGGGGAACGTAATTGTCAAGTGGCAGGCAGGGTTGCTTCAGTGATTGGAAAAGGAGTTTGTGTGATTAGACAATCCTGTGCCTGAATGCTCACAAGGCCACGCTACTTGCGCACATTGCTCCCAGGTCAGCATTTTAAAAAAGAAAAAATAGCGAGATAAAAAAAGTCCCCTCATTTTCATTTCTACTATCCTCCCCCACCACCCCCCCCCCTCCCGCCCCAACCCTCCCTCTCCATTTGTTTTACTTTATCAATCTCTATTTGTCTCTCTCATTTAATTATCCTTCTCTGCATTTATCTGTTCATAATACAATGTAATAAGCCACTCCCTCTTCTTTCTCTCTTTCATCTTTATCTAGATATCTCTTCCTCAAAATTTGTTATATCTCTTTAAATACCAATTTTTCTTCAAATTTCCAGTATTTAATACTTCTTCTACTTCACGATCATTCACCTGCCCCAAACCCACACAAGTATTATCTTGATGTTTTCACTAACTCCATCCTCCTCTTGATCTACATTCCTCAACAACTTTTCTGCCATTTTCTCTTTTCCCCTCTCTCTCTCTATCGCTCATTATACATCCTTATTGATTTTCTTTCTCTTTAGAACTGCAAACACACACACACACACACACATTCTTGTAAGAGCCTTCAATCAGGGATATGTTTTTTCAATGTTATAAACACCTTCAAACAGGGATATGCCCGTTTGTTTAACGATGTTTGGCTTGTCCCCGATTTGCTGGTGTGTAAACATGGCAATATGCCCAATTGGCGGGTTTAAAAATACACACACATTCACTTGCATAAACAAACACACACTTATACACCCACTATGTCAAAAAACATGCAAAACGGGCATATAAGGGATATCCTTTAAAAATCATAATAACATACAGTACAGCCCTTAAGACGATCCCTGAAGCACTATACCCCCCTGTTCGGAAACCGGGGATATGCCCGGTTTCCGGAATATCCCCGTTTGCCGGTGTTTAAACTTGTGTGTATCCCCGATTGACGGTCCGGTCCTTACACACACACACAAATGCACACATGCACAAATACACACACATACAAAGACATACACACATACATATAACACCCACACACACATACATACAAACACACACACACACACACACACACACATATACATATATCACCCACCCATCTCTACATCCCTCCCATCCTCCTCTCTCACCTCTCCTCATTTCATTCTTCCTGGTCACTCCCATTTTTCCCAGGGGCTAGCCTGAGCAGATTTATTAATAGAGTTTTCGCAGGTAGATTTGTTGGCTTGGGGGGGGGGGGGGAAACCCTGGGGGAGAACCCTTGGTAGGGATGACCATTTGCCCAAGGAGGTGATTGGAATTGGTAGGAGAGAGAAATATCCACTAAAGGAAATACAGGTACCAGTTTAATTCCAATGAACTTTCTGATTCATTTTCATCAGGTATGACAGAATTTGAACCACAATTTGTTTTGAAGGATAGAAAATCAGTGATTGTTCACATGTGGAAACTGAGTGTAGAAAGAACTCAAGTAAAGAAAAAATGAAGAGAAAAAAACCTGAGGGAGACCATGGTGATAACTTAGTGTAATTTACCTGGCCTTCCATAACACAGTGGTGGTCTGAAATGATGCAAAAATTATGTTTTTTAGGCTAGTAGCTAAATTTAACCAGCTCTGGAGAATGTGAGCTATAGTGACCTCAAATGACGTGTGACGTGTACTTACAAGTTACAAAGTAGCAGGTGCATAGACAAGGGTTGTCTACAAGGCAGAGGAACAAAGCTGGAGTTCTGCTGAATCTAGGCTATCATTGTCAAATCAATCATATCAAACATTTAAAAATACAGCGAGAAAATGATGGATTAAAGAAGATGAAACAATGCAGGTTTTACACCTGCGTTCAGATGCAGCCGTTTTTAAAGACTAGATAATGATACAAATTATATTCAACCAAAGTTTTGAGTTAGTTCTTAGCTACATGTGAATTCCATTCATCACTTTTGTGGTATATACAATTTATTAAAATTATGATAGATAAGATAATAAACTATGATGGATTGAAGTTTAAGAACAATGGGCCGTATGCATAAAAACAAGCAATTGCTTGTGCTAGCCTTTTGCTTGAATCGGTATGCATAAAAACAAGCAATTGCTTGCAAGCAAAAGCATTTGCTTACAAGCACAAGCAATTGCTTACTGCTCGTAAGCAATTGCTTACCAAACAAGCAATTGCTTAAAACCGTATGCAGAAAACGAACCTTTTACTTGTCTTGATAAGCAATTGCTTGCGTTTTTTCAAGCACATCCAGACCAGCTTGAGCACTTGCTTACTCAGGGCATTCGCGTTTAAGGATCAAATTTTCGTACCGTTTCAGGATTTCAAGCTCCATATTCCAGAGGTTATGTTGTGATCAAATTCCTGTTATTTTAGACTTTTTACAGCAATTTTTGTCCATCGATCTGCACAGAAACCCCCCTGATGCTCTGCGCTGTTTCCCCCCTATTTGCGTAATAAAGAATACTGCTGCCAGGTCGGCATGAAGCGTTGTTGCCCTGCAGTGCGATGTTCGCACAACCGTAACGATCCTTTGTCCAACACGTAAGCAATTGCTTAGGCAGTGCAAGCAAAAGGTTTCAGCACAAGCAAAGGCTTGTGCATACGAATTTAAGCAATTGCTTGAACTTGATCTTTTGCTTGACAAGCTCTTGCTTGTGCTTAAAGCATTTGCTTATAAGCAATTGCTTGTTTTTATGCATACGGCCCATTGATTGCGGCACTTTGTTCAAGAAGCTTTAATCCCTCTATATGTTCATAACCAGGTGATTTTTGTTTATCTTTATTATTCATCATTTATTTGGTAGAATAAATATTATTTAAAACTGAATCATACTGTACTACACAAGGAGATGACTACAATATAAAGTTCCATGAAGTAATTTTTGTTATTTTCAAATTTAATTCAAATATAGAAAATGAGCTAACTGTGATATATGAAATTTAATTAACACTTTATTTGAAGGTGCTACAGTCTACGAGGTATTGTTTCTCAGCAGTGTTGTCCCTTTTCACCGATTAGATTTGGTTTTCTGTATTGAGTATTGAGTATGATGATGATGATGATGATGATGATGATGATGATGATGATGATGATGATGATGATGATGATGATGATGATGATGATGATGATGATGATGATGATGATGATGATGGTGATGGTGATGGTGATGGTGATGGTGATGGTGATGGTGATGGTGATGGTGATGGTGATGGTGATGGTGATGGTGATGGTGATGATGATGATGATGATGGTGATAACAATGAGGATGTCGATGATGATGACAATGATGATGAAGCCGACAACAATGACAATGATGATCTGACAACAGCACTTGCCTTGGCACCATTTATCTGTTTCAAACCTTCCAAGGCTTCTCATGCGGGAACATTGCACACAATTGTTCATGTATAACACTGAAATATAACCTGGGCAACAGATGTTCTGGATAAATATTTGAATAATGGAAGCAGGACATGAAATGTTAACACCCTAAACAATCCAACATTACACATGAAATCATCTCATTTCAAAGAACCAGACGTTCATGGAAATGTCTGGCAATACAGACAATTTTCTGTGCCAAATAATGACAATCATTAGCCCATTAACCCATCAATTCCTCCATATAATTCAATCCAATCGATGTGTATGTACATGGTACACCATCGCCCATTTTCATTAAACCACACTAGCTCAGTTCCATTCTAAGTCTACTCTAGATGATAGGACTAAGCATGCAACAAGATATCATTTTAGTTGCCAACGAGTGTTAGATGCTAACCATAGTTATAGTGAATGAGAATATTTTGTGTTGCTTGCCTAGTCCTAGCATCTAAAATAAACTTAGAATGGGACTCAGCTAGATGGTTTATTGGAATATGGGCCCTGGTTCCCAAAGGCAACGTGTTAACAAAGTATCAGAGTGGCATATGACGCCAGTGCAAACAAGTTGATGAGGGAATAAAATTTAAACTATAGAAGGTACTGATATTTACAGTTAACATTCACAATTGAAAATGAAAAAGGATGTTGGAAAATCATACCTGATATGAATACTTCCAAAGTAACCAGACATGAATGTAATTTTGTATCATTATTGCCGGAGTCGGTAGACAGAAATGTCTTGTTTTCATGGAATTTTATACATCAATTACCTTTTAATTTGATTACATTGTAACTTAATAATTGGTAAAAATGTATGTGTAATTTCTATGTGCAATTATTTTAACATGTTTCAATTCGACTGATTTATTAAACATGATTCAAACTTAATTTTGTATCTGCATTAAGAGTTTAAGACCCTTGTAAAGAGGAACATTTTACTAAGAATCTGAAGTTACATTGTTTATTGCCAGATATTATTTTTAATTTTAATGAACACGAATACACACAAATATAAGCAAACGTTTTATCAAACCCTCTACCAGAAATTGAGGTTCATGTTGCCTGGGTTTTTTTCTTCTTGAAACCGTCCTGCCAGTCTAGAGAATATAGTTCAGTACCTAGGTTGATCTGGCTTAGTCTCAAAATAATCCAGTCTTACATTATATTTCAACATGCCATGTATTGTAAATGAAATGTATCCATCATTGTGACAAGTTTTAATGTAAAATTATTATCAATTATAGATAAATGCCAACTACAGTTTAGTATCAAAGATAGCTTTTTGTTACCTTTGACATTTGATTAAAGTAGCCTTTCAAAATAGCCCGCCAAATTTTGACATGATGTTGTAATATCCATTTTTAATGTGGCTTTTTATCATGGCACAGGCAGCCTTGATTGTAAACTTATAAATTATAGATGAAAATAGTTTGTATTCTGACATTTAAGACGATATATTTGCCATTATAACGTATCCATTGTCTAGTACATGTATCATGGTCAATAACAGTGACATGATTGAATGTCAACTTATTGATCAAATTATTTACCCAAAGGTGGGTTTGTTTATCAGTATATCAGCCTTTGAATACATATTGTATAAAGCGGCCTATAAAAGGATGTCCACTTTGAATAAAATGTTATGATATTCTATTCATTGTTAATGATATCCGTAGTACAAAATGTACACTGTTGCTACAAACCCCCAAAAGTTAACTTATAATTTGTATACAAAATATTGATCTATTACAATGTCAGTAGATCAGTATTTTGACCTTTAAAATTTAGCAAACAGCTTTTAAACAGGCAGATCTTTTTAATGATGTCATAATATTGTATTCATTGTTAATGATAGTCAGAAAGTGAACAGATTTATTTACTGCATAATTTATAAATGTTCACTTATTCATCACAAAAAAAAAAATTTTAGTACACATACATGTATGCATCAGTATTCTGACCTTTGTGAATTGAGCCGACCAGACTGTTTTGGATGATGTCATAATATTCTATCCATTGTTAATGGTGACATTCTATTATTGTGAATTGCATGAATGCAACATTATTACTCAAATCATAACTAATTTATCAGTGTTTTGACATTTGGACATTGAACAACACCGTTTCTCAAAGGTCAAGTACTTGTACAATGTACATCATCCATTTTTAGGGTAGATCATTATTGTGACACCTTTTTCTTCTTAGCTATAAATTCAACCAAATAGTCTTTTAAAAACACCGACCATTTTGTACTCATATTTATGATATCATAATAATGTATACATTTTACATGTGGGTAGTGGATAGTTGTTTCAAACTTAAATAGAGCCTTGTCTATCCATAGTCTATCTAGTATAAATAGTTACCCATTGGATCATCTGATATTTGACCTTTGAAAAATAACTAAGTAGATTTGTAAAGTAATGCGAACTATTAATAATAATGATAATATCCTCGATTCATATAGCACCTATCACAATTGATAATCATCTCTAAGCGCTTTACAATTATATCATTACCCCGGTCATCGGATACATTCTGCAATCAATCCAGCACACAAAGTGCACATTTTCCACTCCCTGGGGAGCATTCCAGCCACGGGCAACCTTGTGAGCGCACACAATGCTAAGGAACTACGTTCCATCCTTCTGGGTACCCATTTATACACATAGGTGGAGAGCGGCATATGTGGATAAATTTTCCTGCTGAAGGAAAAACGTGATGGGCATACTCTAGGTTTAAATTCACGATTGGAAGGCACGCGCTCTACCAATCTTGCCACACCACGACCACTATATGATGACATAATAGCCCAGCAATAGTGCAGTTTCACAACTCACCTGAATTAAAAACATATCCATCAAACTAGATTTGAATAATACATACAATTGGATCAGCCCATCACTATTCTAACCTCTGACAATTATAGAAAATAGATTCGAAAATAGCCAAGCTTTTTATTTCATAATATATAACCTTTTGTCCTACCTATCCATCAAGCTAGATATAAGTATTGAATCGGCTTATTAATATTCTGACTTCTGACAACTACAGACATCAGCTTTTTAAAAGGCTAAGCATGTTATGACGTCATTATAACCAATCCATTGTTAAATAAGAGTAGTGCAGTGTCTAAACAATCCTGAAATAGAACTCATGATCCATCAAAATATATTAAGTAAATTTATATGGTTGGTAAATGACCTTTACAAACTGAAGGCAGCTTTCAACAAGAGCCCCAGGGGGGCACGACGCTCACCTGAGGTCAATCAATTCACATCTGGCGCATGTTCTCTCTGGCACCCTCAGAAGATATGAAATCAGTTGAAATCATGCCAAAATCTATAATGTGATGTACTATTTAATCAATAACTTTGATCCCCTGTACCTAACATTATGATTTACCATAATGTTTGGGTGAATCATAAAAAAAGACAGACACACATATAAGACAAAGCTTAACACATTTCACCAGCCACTGACCACTTCAGCATATTAACCCCACTCACATAGGGACCCTATGGGGCCATTCTGCGATATGACAACTTGCATTGTCATTTACCGTAAATCTCCGTGTGTACGGCGCACTCGTGTATAAGGCGCACCCCCTACTTTCTAAAAAAAAGAAATTTTGTTTTGGGACACTTACTTACAAAGATCTTCAATTATGAGAAAAATTTATAACAAATTGTTAATTATTAGATAATTGCATATATAATGAGTACTGCTGCTCATGAATGTATGAATATTCATTAGTAATTTGCTTAATAAACTTGAATTTTTTACCTATTTTTTACCTATCTTATATATTTTTTGTTGTTGCTGTACCTGTGTATAAGGCGCACCCCCAACTTTTTCTATTTGTTTCCGACGGAAAAAAGTGCGCCTTATACACGGAGATTTAGGGTATATAGATACCTACATGTTACAAAATGTCCAGATTGTAATACTTGTTGATGTGGAGAAGAAAATATTTGAAATTCATTTCACATTTCCTACGAGCCATTCTTGGGTCCCATGCAGCTAGGTAAGAATAAGACTAGTTATGTGAGGTGTACAGGAAGAAAGAGCATAAATTCCTTTATTTTTAGAGCCCTATTTTGTTACTCTACCTGCTTTAGTTATGTTTTAATGATTTTTATTATTGTGTAAATAACTATAATTTAGAAAAAATCCTCAAATTGGCAACACATTGTGATACATGTATTTGTGAAACAGATATATTTGTGTTCAAATTGGCATCTTTGCGGCAAAGTCACTATATTTGTCTTAAATGGTTATTACTTAATATTTTCCACCTATTTTTATGCCATTGATCCGTCGATGAAATTTAGGAGTTGCCAATTTGTAGAGGAAAACAATGATCAATTGTGCCTTAAAATAGCTCTCGTCCTTGATGGGATTACAGCTAGGTTCGGTATGATTTGATCATTTGATCATCTTTTGAAGGAACACCAAAATGCACAACCAACTTTCATTCTTCATCTACCATTTTAGCAACTTTGGATCCCCTCCCTAAAGATAATTAAAGGAGTATATACCTCTGTGCAAAATTTAAGCTAGAATTGTTGAATAAGTAGTAAATGCATATAACAGAAAGAAAATAAAACAAAAACAAAATGTGACCTAGAAAACATCAATGATACAATAGGCTCAAAACCACTAAATATGTACAACTCGGATTTTGGAATTTTGAAAAAATTAACTTTTCTCAAAATCTTTGTGACACGAACATAATGAAAGAGGAGGCTTTGAATTATACTTTAGATAAATATGAGCACGTAATGTTGTGAACTTCTAATTTTCTCAAACTTACAGTTTAACATGTCAATTTCATCTGCGTAACCTACGTTACTGCACTTTTTTTTAATTGGCATTATTTTATTTTTACAGGAAGGCACGTTGAAACTAATTTTTAATTGCTAGCTACAAAATTCAATGCGACGATTATAATTTCAAAGGAAATTACTTTTCTTTCCAATCACATGATAATTGTTAGCCACTGGGAATTAGGGTGTTGGTGAAGGTGGATCAGGTGTTCCACTATATATCCCGCGTCGTTCCTTGTATTTACATAATTCTTGACCATGGCAGCCCTACTCATGCATTAACAGTTTCCAGTTGGATGCGTGTATCACATATTTAAAACAACACATTATCATGTAATGATAAGGAACCAAGTGTCTGTTTAAACTTTAGTAACGTATGTTTCGCATATGAGTAACGCATGTTACACAAATAAAACACACACCTGGATACGATCCGAGTAGAAGAGGTCTTCCAATGTCAACATTACCAACTGCTCTAGACATTCCTTTATATGTCTCAAAGCAATATTTGCCTCCAAAGGACGTATTTCATATTACTTTGTTATAATCATTAACTTTGAAGAATCATATATCAATAACTTTCGATCAGGTCGTGTGAATCCACCTAGTACTCCTCTTATTTGTCTTGCATATAATCTTGACTGCTTAGGCAATAGACAAATGTCTTTCCATTATGTACGTTTATAAATATTACAATATAAATTATATTCCGATAACATTATTACCAATTAAGAACCCTTAATATAGGTAACGTAGGTTTCACGTAAGTTGCATTGATATACACTTAAACCCTCAACATTTGTTATTGTACAAACTATTAAGATATCCGGCACGTATTTTGTTTGTAAAAGATATTACTTGCATTTTAAAACAATATATACTCCTTTCGACTCCTAGATGCTAAAGGGTGTGAATGTTTTTTTTTTATTATCAGGTGTCACAGCATTATGATACATAATATTTTTAATTTGACGTAAATTTGAAAACAAAAACATATTAAGAAAATAATACAAATCATACAGTTGATGCATACATCAAAATATGTGTAATACATGCACAAATGAAAAATGCAATATAATAATGTTATCACAGTTTCCATAGTACAAAATAATCGCGGAACAATCATGATGTGAACAATGATAATGACCAGAATTATGATAATACTATTTCAAATAAGCGTCACGGGCGTCAGAATTATGAACACACAAAAGAGCTTGCGGAAAAGTGCATAAAAGCAAAAAAAAAAAAAATGTGTTTTAAACTGTTATTTTAACATCACTCTTACATCAAACAATTGTACTACCAAATTCATATTTGCATCAAAGAAAACAATTCTAATTCTAATCTGCAGCTTATGACCTCAATAATGTGGAGGCAGTTTGAACCTACGCTGAGTTGTTCCTGAGTTGACTCAGTAATATAATATTCCGTTGGAATCCCATTTTCTTTGCCCTCTTTTAATCACATTATATTTCTGGTCAGTTTCTCTATATGTTTGAATTAAATTACAGGGCAATGCAACTCAAGAATAGAGTTTATCGTAATATACCTGTTTATTATATGTAACATTACTCCGACTCAGATTTCTGCTTTGGAAGAAATATGTCAAAACTCTATCGGGTATACCACTATTCACGCGAACACTGGAGGCCGCCATTATTAGGTTTGTGCGGACTACGGTCAATGATATGATAATGCATTTAAATACCACCAATTCAAACCATTGTCTGAATACTTGTAGATGCTTTGAAATCGGTGAAAAGTTTTTTTGTTCAGCCCTAAGCACAACGTCAGAGTTTGCAAAGCATGTCGGGTAATTACAAGAACATGGCCGCTCCCATCATCTTTTGCCGCCGTAAGAATTAGTAAAATATGAGTATGTTCACGTAAGGATTTCATGGGATCCAAGAGGCCAAAATTGCCAAGTTATGTATCAAATCAAATGTTTGTTCACCCTCTAAACGATAATGATAACCGAAAGCCATAGTTTTATTGCCCTTTAAGGTAAAGAGAGACCAGAGAAATACTATTAGTGTGAAATCTGAAAGTAAAAACAGCTAAATTAAGTTTTAGCATAATAATATTATGTTCATCATGTAAACCATGTTACATCTGAATATAGGGACCGAGCCTCGCATGCGTAAGGTTAGTAATGATTTAACTCTAAGGTAAGAGGTACGAATATTGCAAATTAAACACATCTCACATCATTCCTACTTCTTCCACATTTGAATTTCAGAATGATTTTCTTTTCTGAAGCATATGTTCTTATTCATGCATATTATTACAAATTCTAAGTGCAAAATTAAAACATATCTCACATCGTTTTTACTTCCTCCACATATGAATTTCAGATTGATTTTTAGCCCCTGGAACATACGTTTCTATCAAGGCATATTACATATTCTTAGTGCAAACCGTTGTCTCCAAAATTATACTTTTTAAGAGCATAGATGAAATAGTAACCTACGTTACTGAGATGAAACCTACGTTACAACACTGACTGTGTAAATAGTAGCATACAGTGCCTGAAAATCCACCTAAGATGTGATTTTGTTTACGCCCATTGATCAAGCATATATGAAAGGATTCATATATTCATTAACAACCAATAATTCGATGTCATTTGGTATACAAATCGAATCAAACTTCAATCGCCGTTAGCCAACTTTTTCAAATATTTGCTGTCCATGCTTGAGAACATGCTACCGATGTGACGTACCATGGGTTGCTGAAAATGTAGCTAGGCAAATGTAAGATGCCAGATGGCGCTAGAAAGCACTTGTTCTCGGGCGAGCGGTTACAATTTTACTAAATTAAATGAAAGTTTTAAAATGAACAGTAACGTATGTTACGGTAACGCATGTTTCATTTTCAGTTCGACCTGAGTTTCACAAACGATGTATAGTTTCGGATGAGTTAATATTATTTCACATGGATGAGGGTATCATGTGTTAATGTTTAGTAACTTTCTTGTATTCATTTTGTTGTTTAGTTCTGATAGCGGTGGTAACGTAGGTTACTTTTCTTATCTATACGGTCAGAAACACGCAATCGTTTGTATCTTTATTTCATAGTGCAAATCCAAATAGCATTTATATTGTTATGGTTTCGAGGTGAGGTAGTATGAAGTTAATTCAGGACGAAAGAAACACGAAATTAAATTAGAGGTAAGGTAAGTAAGGGGGGTTATAAGTCACGGTAACGTATGTTTCACGAAACCTTGCGACAATTTTTATTTGTAAAAGTATTGCATTCAATCTTACTTTAATACATGATTATTATTTTTTATTTGAGGAGTATAGCGATACACGATTTTTAGTATAATTTCTATTCATCAGAGGGCATGTTTTCATTTAAAAAACATGACAAATATGTATAATTTTTGGTTTGCGACACGTGGTTTTTGCTATGTTTACCATATTTAAAAGCTTGTAACTTCCTGAATAATGATGTTTTATTGTTCAATTTTTCAGCATTTATAGATTATATTGTACCAAAAACTACTAATGATTGCCAGTCATGCAAACTTGTCAATATGTTGATTTATTCAAAGTAGAATGTGTGCGACACCTATTTCGCCGAATGGTGCATATTTAGTGGTTTTGAGCCAATAGGGGCATTCACACATGCTAAAAAGTAACAATTGCATGTTGCTTCAAATCATGATTATTTTTTTGCATATTTTATATTCATTTAATTCCAATGGGTTAATTTAATAGCATCATTTTATTCTCTGGTCTCTAACAGTCGAAAAAGCACAATGCAACTGAGTGTGCAAATGGAATGCTGTGAAACCACTAGACCACCGAAAGGCTGGTTAATTTTAGAGTTTGATTCTAACTATCCCAGTAAGTAAGGTTATTTAATTCATTTAATTGTGCTGGGTCATTAAAAAAAGTATGTTTCTTGCATGTTCACACAGGCAAAAAAAACACCTCACAACCTGCTGGATTGTACGATTTTTAAATCAAAATGCACATGAGCAACTGGACCAAACTTTGACCTACATGTAACTATTCCGCACCCATCCATTGACCGAGTGCTGAAGATACTGTAAGCATGCATTTTGCATGTTGGATATGAAAACTGATACAATTTACACTGTTCACACACACAAACACCACTTGCAAAAAGATACACCAAAAGTGTATTGCACATGATGATTTGAATCATACTTATTTTCATAAATAATCCGAACTACTATTTTCACGCACAAAACCGCCCTTCCCCCCCCCCCCCCCCCCCGAAAAAAAATAAATACAAATAATAACAAAAAAAATAATGAATTGCAACCTAAATAATCATAACTATTTGGGCAGTGTGAATGGTACTAGCAATGAAAGCTGCTAACAAGGTCAAGCATGAAAACATCAAAACAGGAAAACACATGCTATAAATAGAAAGATTTGGGTCAAAACATGGTCCTAGATGTAAACAAGTGTCTGGGTTTCCTATTAGCATATTTATTTGCATATTTGGGAGAATGGTGATTGGCTGAGAGCAAGAGAAGGATAACCAGGTGCTTGTTAGTTAGTCTGCAGGCAATGTAATGTAAAAGTTTAGGTGTTCAAGGGGCAATTTATTCTCATTTGCATAGCTGGGGAAATTTGATTGGTCATAAAGATTGCAACAGGATCCCAAAACAAAGAGAAAGTTAAAAATGTGTGCATGTCTAATAAGTGTCTGATATCGGTAATTAGCATATTGGCGGGAAATGATGTGATTGGTTCATTTTAGCGGGAAAGTATTTGATTGGTTTGTAAAGTTTGCTTCTGGATTCTACAACAGGGTATAAATAGAAGTGAAATGGGAGGTATCATTAGTATAGGCATTGGAAGAAAAAGACAAAAATGTTAATTTCTCTTGGAAGTCCCCCCCCCCCCCCTCCCAACATATTACCCCCACAGAACCCCTCAGGGCCCATCGAAAGAAATGTCATGAACTTTCATTCTTTTTCAAAAGAGGCATCTATAAACCAAATATCAGGTCTTTAATACTTCTGTATCTTGAAAAGAAGGATGTTTAAAAATGTACATATTTTTACACTAGGTGCCCTCCCCTAGGGCCCCCTTGGCAGTCACATCCACCATTTTAGCAACTTTTGTTCCTCTACCCCTAAGGATGTCAAGTTTGGTTAGAATCCAATCATTGGTTCTTGAGAAGAAGATGAAAATGCATATTTCCTATGGTAGGGCCTCAAAAATATTGTTACCCCACAGGTCCCTTATGGTGCCACCCACAAAAATCTTGTGAACAATTTTCATTCTTCATCAATAGAGGCATCTAAATGTGAAATATCAGGTCTGTCATACTTTTAGATCTTGAGAAGAAGATTTTTAAAATTTACATATTTTTTACACTCAGTCCCCTCCCCCAGGGCCCCCTGGGGGCTACGCCCACCATTATAGCACATTTTGTTCCTCTACCCCTAAGGATGATTCCTGTCAAGTTTGGTTGGAATCCAATCATTGGTTCTTGAGAAGAAGATGAAAAAGCATATTTCCTATGGTAGGGCCCCCAAAAAAATGTTACCCCCACAGGGCCCTTATGGGGCCACCCAAAAACATCTTGTGAACAACTTTCATTCTTCATCAATAGAGGCATCTACATATGAAATATCAGGTCTGTCATACTTCTGGATCTTGAGAAGAAGATGTTTAAAATTTACATATTTTTTACACTTGGTGCCCTCCTCCAGGGCCCCCCTGGGGGCCACGCCCACCATTTTAGCAACTTTGGTTCCTCTACCCCTAAAGATGATTCCTGCCATGTTTGGTTGGAATCTAATCATTGATTCTGGAGAAGAAGATGAAAATGTATATTTCCTATGGTAGGACCCCCCAAAAAACTGTTACGCCCACAGGACCCTTATGGGGCCACCCACAAAAATCTTGTGAACAACTTTCATTCTTCATCAATAGAGGCATCTAAATATGAAATATCAGGTCTGTCATACTTCTGGATCTTGAGAAGAAGATATTTAAAATTAACATATTTTTTACACTTGGTGCCCTCCCCCAGGGCCCCCCTGAGGGCCACGCCCACCATTTTAGCAACTTCGATTCCTCTACCCCTAAGGATGATTCCTGCCATGTTTGGTTGGAATCTAATCATTGGTTCTGGAGAAGAAGATGAAAATGTATATTTCCTATGGTAGGGCCCCAAAAAAAACTGTTACGCCCACAGGGCCCTTGTGGGGCCACCCACAAAAATCTTGTGAACAACTTTCATTCTTCATCAATAGAGGCATCTACATATGAAATATCAGGTCTGTCATACTTCTGGATCTTGAGAAGAAGATGTTTAAAATTTACATATTTTTTACACTTGGTGCCCTCCTCCAGGGCCCCCCTGGGGGCCACGCCCACCATTTTAGCAACTTTGGTTCCTCTACCCCTAAAGATGATTCCTGCCATGTTTGGTTGGAATCTAATCATTGATTCTGGAGAAGAAGATGAAAATGTATATTTCCTTTGGTAGGGCCCCCAAAAAAACTGTTACGCCCACAGGGCCCTTATGGGACCACCCACAAAAATCTTGTGAACAACTTTCATTCTTCATCAATAGAGGCATCTAAATATGAAATATCAGGTCTGTCATACTTCTGGATCTTGAGAAGAAGATGTTTAAAATTTACATATTTTTTACATTTGGTGCCCTCCCCCAGGGCCCCCCTGGGGGCCACGCCCACCATTTTAGCAACTTTGGTTCCTCTACCCCTAAATATGATTCCTGCCAAGTTTGGTTGGAATCCGATCATTGGTTCTGGAGAAGAAGATGAAAATGTAAAAAGTTTACGGACGACGGACGACGGACGACGCACGACGGACGACGGACGACGGACGACGGACGACGGACAAAAAGCGATCACAATAGCTCACTTGAGCCTTTGGCTCAGGTGAGCTAAAAAGGCAAAGAGTTGTAGATCATAATATATCTATTGCTAATGTGGGCATTAAAAATAAAACTTCTCCATCAAAATGTATGTAAGTAAATACCGTTGGTCCAGTTCATCAGTTCAACTGAAGGCAGCTTTTAAAAATGCCAAGTTAAGTCAAAATGGCAGTGAAAAAAATACACGGGGGGCTTGGGGCAAAATTTGCCCCCGTAATGCCAAAAAGAGCCCCCGAAAGTCATAAAAGAGCCCCCAAATATTTGCATAGAGTTCAATGCAAAACAAATTTCGGAGAGTGTTATTTTCATGCAAGCAAGCTTGAAAAGTGGCCCCTGAAAAATAACTATTAATTTTTTTCCCCTGCAAAATGGTGGTCATACGTATATGGGGCTGCTTTTGAATTCTCTCTTTTTTGTTCTGTTTTTGTCTGGACGTCTACTAAAACACTTATAAACAATATAAGATGATTAATCCCAGATTATTTTTTTTAATAATACATTAATAATACAAAATTAAACTGTTGACATAAAAACTTGAATCTAAATATTAATCTGATTTATTGGTCTAGATACATTTCAGGGTGGTCTGTCTGCTACATGGGCAATTCCACCATAACGGAATTACATTCAGAGACCTATTTTGCTCATTATTTTATTCTCTGCGCAATATTCTCATGACTTAAGTAAATGTTGATACTTAAATAAGTTGCACGGGCAGCCAGGCTACAAAATGATAGGGAAACGATTTTATATCTTCCATGTGTTGTTGCACACTAGACCAATATGTGTGACCGTAACGGAATTACTGGAGAATGGAGTTTTTTTT
>JBAMJV010014260.1:0-12187 GCA_037951105.1 Echinarachnius parma
ATGTAGTGACACGTCACCACGCTGTCCCCGCGCCGCTCCCCGCCTAGCCTACTTTGCATGCAGTCCAGGGGGGTGTCACTGCTGCCAGAGTGCAGCGATTTTTGCCCACCGGAAGAGCCCACAACTGGTTGCATTATGGGCTACTTGGGAACTACAGTTAACCAATCACAGAGTAGTTCAAACGCGTCGTCATGGGATCGAGGTCAATAAAACAAGTTCATATGCATACGTCACAATGGCTCCCATTGTTCTCATAAGCGTGATGAAATCTAGGACAGTGCGCAGGAAAATAGGCGCGATAGTCTACGCACTGCATAGGCATGATGATTGGTCCAGTATTTCTAGGTCACTACGCGATGACGTAGAGAAGTGGGCTACGGGAGCTTCAAAAATCGGTTCACTCCGCCATGTTGCCCATGTACAAAGTCTATGGGACACGTGACTTGCGCGCGTTAAGTGAGCCTTCTAGTTATAAACGGGTTGGTTTGTTTATTCATACTTCTATGATGCAGTCGCCTTCGATATCGCTCCATCACTCTCACTCTCACTCTCAGTGGACCTGTCATTGACATTGTCAACTCAACGTCTCAAGAAAAAAGGGACAAAATAAACATCGAAAGATCAAAGATCGGTGAAAATTAAACTTTATGAAACTAATTTCATATAAATGATAGATCAGCGACCAAGGTTACATCTAATAAGTTCTTACCTCCCACCATCCGCTATATTACGGACAAAAAGTGTATCGTTCGGTGGACGGCAGTATGACATGCTGGGGCCGGGCTTGTTGCGCCTACTAACAACTCCTTCTTCCCGCGCGCGCGGAGATCACACTTGTACCTGTATGTTGGGGTTTATTGTTTTGTTTTGTGTTGTCTTGTTTTGTTTTTGTTTTTTTCGAAGAAAGGGTACGTCCTAAATGTCACGTGACTGTCATGTGACTACGACTGAGTATTGGGCTACTTTTGGCGACCACTGCACTACCAGCGACCAATTCCGGATCCGGTCTACTCATCGATAGGTATATATCGATGGGTCTACTAGACCGTGACGAGTCAAAGACACACAAGGGGTAGTGTCTTTGGTAGGGCTCATAGACTGACAGTGAGCTCATAATAGTATGGCCGGAGCAGACGATATCACGGCGTTGCCAATTTTAAACGAAATACACAACTTTTGATATCTAATGCTAATGCTTAATAATATATAAAATGTGTCATTTTGTATCACATAATTATTATAAAACGCGTGATATTAACATTGTGTTTTGATTAAAAATTTGTTTTCATAATCAAGGTACCGGTAGTTCATTTTTTAAAACAATAATTGAACAAATATTTGTGAACGAGCGCATAGAAACGATATCAACAATAATTAACAAAGTGGAATTGTGCGATTTTTCTCTTCTCAGTTTTGTGGATTCTTGCAAAGGAACAGATTACAAGTAACTATTGTTTTCTGAAATGACAGGTGAGATATTCCTTTTTAGCTTACTAATTTATTCTGATTCATATGAAGAGCGTGTCTAGCATTGATAAATACAAGGCGTTTGTTGGTGACGTCGAGACTCGAGTATTTTACTCTAGCCCCACCCGTCTGATTTTGTGTATTGGAAACTTGCCGGTGAATAAACCTGAATTTGTTTTACAATTACTATGAATTACACTTATGCCACATCTACAATGTATTGTAAATGGTCCTGATAGGACCATTTACTGCTCACAGTGGTACAAATCTACGGGACACAATTTGAACTACAAACAGAGAGAAAAGAACAGCATATCTAAAGTTAAAAATTGCATACCTAGTCCTAGGACCTAGTCCTAGTCGATTGAAGCTGATTTTATGATTTATTGTACAAAATTTCATTTTCAAAATGATAAGTCATACTTACAAAAATCGTCATATAAGTTCCATTTCTTTCTCTTCCTGCTCGATGTCCCATCGTAAACAAAGAAAGCCCGCCCGCAACATGCGGAGGCCGCTTATTATTGTCCAAAACAAGCCAACTCGCGATCTGCAAGCATGCCCGCCGTATCCGATTTCGGATACGCCGTATCAGAATTCGGATACGCCGTGTCAGAATTCGGATACGGTAACACGTGTGGTGTGGGAAGCTTGCGGGAAATACATGACAGTCATCCAGATAGCAGCAACACTTTCGAGAGGGATCACGACTGAGATTTTCTCAGTCTTTTTATTTTCCAAAACTGCAGATTTTCCATTTTTTTCGACATTTGAAGAATAATTTGGACCATTTTGGTAAGTTCATATAACACTTGTATCATTTTCAAAACAAAATCAATCATGACTGGCCCTAAAAATGATACAAGTGTTATATGAACTTA
Organism: Echinarachnius parma; assembly: GCA_037951105.1. Taxonomy (NCBI): domain Eukaryota; kingdom Metazoa; phylum Echinodermata; class Echinoidea; order Clypeasteroida; family Echinarachniidae; genus Echinarachnius; species Echinarachnius parma. The sequence goes on from JBAMJV010014260.1 coordinate 2,349, forward strand.
CCAAAATGGTCAAAATTATTCTTCAAATGTCGAAAAAAAATGGAAAATCTGCAGTTTTGGAAAATAAAAAGACTGAGAAAATCTCAGTCGTGATCTCTCTCGAAAGTGTTGCTGCTATCTGGATGACTGTCATGTATTTCCCGCAAGCTTCCCACACCACACGTGTTACCGTATCCGAATTCTGACACGGCGTATCCGAATTCTGATACGGCGTATCCGAAATCGGATACGGCGGGCATGCTTGCAGATCGCGAGTTGGCTTGTTTTGGACAATAATAAGCGGCCTCCGCATGTTGCGGGCGGGCTTTCTTTGTTTACGATGGGACATCGAGCAGGAAGAGAAAGAAATGGAACTTATATGACGATTTTTGTAAGTATGACTTATCATTTTGAAAATGAAATTTTGTACAATAAATCATAAAATCAGCTTCAATCTAGGTATGCAATTTTTAACTTTAGATATGCTGTTCTTTTCTCTCTGTTTGTAGTTCAAATTGTGTCCCGTAGATTGTTACCACTGTGAGCAGTAAATGGTCCTATCAGGACCATTTACAATACATTGTAGATGTGCTTATGCCTAACTCTAGTGAACGCTAGTGCGGAGCGCTAGCGTTCTATGTCGGGCTGATAGTGCCCCCGAATTTATCATTTTATGTGCTTGAAATGATACATATGATACAGTACTTACCACCGATTAGACGATACATCACCCCACATCTACTACTAGTACTAGTAAATAGGTCCAGTGAACTGGACCATTTACACGCAACATATAGGAACTCGTGTATGCATCATGTACCTGCCCGACATTATCGGTGTCAACTCATTCATTCCACATTCATAAAACATTGTACATACAAACAATGCTGTACACAACATATTAAGTCGTGTTTTAAATTAGCATTCGCTGCTTTTCAATGGTTAAATTACTTACAAATGTTAATGTCTTTTCGTCAGTTGTTGACTCCTACCCGAAGCTCGGCCATCTTTGAAGAAGTGAAGCTACGACGCGCCCGCCGCGCCCACTCTGTGGCCACTCTCATAGGCAGGCTGCAGTAAACAAATTTGTGAGACTGGCAAAAATCATAAAATCATTTCTAGCTAAAATCTCACCAATTAATCAAACTTAACATGACAGGGGGTTAGAATTGAATATAATTTCAAACTTACATGAGCTTTCCAATGTCAGAAGCACTTTAAATTCCAGTTTTTAAAATATTTGATCTATGAATTGAAGCTCCAATCTGAGCTTGAGCTTTCTGACTGTGCAGCCCTCAACCAAAAGTTTTAGAACAGTTGTTTACATGTTTAGGCTTGTCTGCCAGCCAGTATTATCAAAAGGCTGAAGGGATTATTTCGTAGATAATAGTGTCTGAATGACCTAACTGACAATGGGTTCTGCAAAGTACTCTGACTTGTACTATTTGCAGGGGTGCAGCATTTCAATAGGTGTCTGGACAAGACAATAGTCAATACATGTGGCTTTTGTATCGCATTCCAAAGTATATAGGTCAATTTGTGACTCTAAGCCTTAGGAATTCTTTACAACCAGCTTTGAACTACTTATAAGATTAACACAATGATTCAATGAAGGCATGCTATAATTGTTTGTTGAACAAAGGCCAAAGCCATATTATGCAATTTATACAGACATACACTGCATCAAATTGATCAATAGTGTGAAAAACATCTAGTTTTAAGGCTAGGTAGACAGGGGAATTCCCCAGTGTTTACTTGGACAATGAGAGCAGCTGACTATCAGGCCTTTCTCAAGGCAATGGAGTAAGGGGTTAATGCAGCATGCTGTTAACCCCTTGTCTTGTAGGGGTGCGCCGCGCCCGCCTACGGTGATCATAAGCTAACCGTATAGTAAACAAGCTCCACTGGGGAACAATAGCACGCACGGACGTGCTTAGCCTTAACACAAGCCGTATACGGGCTGAACTAATAACGCTATGCCGTGAGCCAATATTAAAATCCGCGCAACATTTTTAGAAACCACGGAGTAGATCAAAACAAATAAAAAACATCTGGAAAGAAGAATAATGAACCTTTTTTGGCGTCATGTATCTAGCAAGCGCTAGTAACGTTCCTGTGCGATTCTTGTCAATAGATGGCTCACTGTTTTTATGTACATTTTTAATTCAGTGTACATGTGGAACACGTTTCGGGGTGTGCTGGAACTTACTAATTTTTTTCCAGAGAAAAAGAGCTCAAATGCCAGGAAAGTGAAGAGAAAGGACAAACAAAAATAGCATATTTGGTATGTATAGTAGTTTAAAGTGATCCGTGTAAAGTGTCAGATATCGCACAAACTGACATTTGAGACTTCAATACTATATCAATATCATTGTAAAATAGAATTGAAAGATTTGTGAAAGTTTGAAATAAAACGAACACTGTTTACCTAGTGAAAAGACGAATATTGAGTTCATATTTTATCACCGAATACTATTGGCTTGTCATGGAATTGTCGCAGTAATGAATGATCCGTTTGAGATATTCGCACCCGTGTATTTTTACACACGTAGTATATAATTCATGGAATTTGAACTCGCTCGGCTCAACGTTCAATCTCCAGAATGTTCTCACGGGTGCTGCATGCGGACGTTCTCAGCTAAGACAATTGTACTTTTTTCAATTGCGTTGATTAACGCTTTAGAAATAATGATTTTCAATGATAATTATCTTCATACTAAAGGGACATTTGAAAAAACCGAACCCTATTTTATTTTTCTCTTACCATAAGCTAAACGACACGGCAGAAGAGAAACGAGGAAGCTCCAAGTATTTTTCGTGGAGTTAGACACTTTACCTGTGTCACTTTAACTTTATTAATTTCTACAACATTCACCACCAACACCACTGTCAAAACCAAAATAGCAACACATACTTGTTGCACGGGCTTGAACATGTTGTCAAATAAGGCGCACGTATAACCAATGCTAATTGACCTATGTGTGCATCACCCCATACCTATACTTATGTGTAAAATACTTTGTATGTTACACATATGGCCAACCCGTATACTATTGTGATGTTGTTTCTAGTTTGAACATCATTCCTTAAATCTTTACTTAAATCTTTACTTAAATTGTGTTTTATTAATAAGAATACCATTTTGTCCCAACAGCACAAAAAAACACGAAGATTTTATGAAATAAAGGCAATTTAAAAGGAAATAATCTTGAAGAGTGGATTTTTCATTACAGTAGCAGACAACATTCTTGAAAACCGATGAATAGACTGTTATTTCTTTTGTGTGTGTTGTTTAGCAACATAATCCTATCTAGTCTTCTTGCCAAACTGGCACTGCCATGTTATACCCAAAAAAAAATTGTGTTTGAGTTTAGGGTCCCCCTCGAATAAATTGTGTTTTGGAACCCCCCCCTCCCCCTCCTTTTCCTCATAGTCATGGAATTGCATTGATCGGGGGGGGGGGGGGGGGGGGGGGTGTGCATGGTAAGGTGGGCCAACCACTATCCACACCCCAATAATATTTGTGTTCAATTTCAATGTAATACCTCCCATCATCTCAGCAATGGGGGGGGGGGGGGGGGGGGGGTGGTAGGGGCGTGTCCCCCCTGACCACCCCCCCCCCCCATTTCTTTTTTTTAATGGAACCTCAAATCCCTTTGGCTACCGGGGGGGGGGGTGGTAGGGGCGACCCGGCCCACCACCCCCCCCCACCCCCCCCCCCACCCCCCCCCCCCATTTTAAAATATTTGTTATGAATCCTCAAATCCCTTTGGCTACGAGGGGGGGGGGGGGGGGGGGGGGGGGGTGGGGGGTGGCGATTCCCCAACCACCCCCTATTTTTGTTGTATATTTTAAATGGAACCCCAATCCCTTTAGCTGGGGAAAGGCTGGGGGGGGGGGGGGGGGGGGGGGGGGGTTGTGAGGGGCGATCCCACTGCCCCCCCCCCCCCCATAAAAAAAAAAAAGAACAAGAAGAAAGAAAGAACAACAAGAAATAATAAGTGTTCAGCAAGGTTATGAGGTGCAAAGATGATTGTCAATGGCTTTTATTTTCTGTGAGTGTGATATAATATTGTGATGATAAGATCATGGCTGGTTGACATAACAGCTGATCTTTGAATATAGACCACACACACACCACACACACACACACACACACACACACACACACACACACGCACAAACACAAATCAACAATTAAATTGGCTAAGGCTCCCTTATAAAATAACAAAAATAAAATAAATAAATAAACAACAATACAAAATGTAAGAAATATGAAATAGATAAATTAATAAATATAAATGAACGAAATATATAGATAATTGACCCAAAAAATACAATATAACATCAATAAAATGACAAAAATAAATACACAAAACTAAAAAAATTAATAATAAAAGGAAATTTTAATATATAAATGAAGTACAATTTATAACTAAAACAACAAAAATAAACAAATCAACTAAATAGATAAACAATACAAAATAAATAGTACATAATATAAATCAAGTAATGAAATAGATGACAAAATTACATCAATCATTAATACAATAAATAATGCTACAAATAATAACAAATACTTGTAAATTAAATAAATCACTAAAATAAATTTTACAACATGAATAAATGAAGCAACACCCATGCAAACTCCCTTCTCAAATAGGCTATTTCCCACCCCGGTTAAGGGGGGGGGGGGGGGGGGGGGGGGGGGGGGTACCAGCCCCAATGGGAAACAAATACCTCCATCCCCCCCCTAACTAGTACGCCTCATGGAAACTTGCACCTGCTGTGTCATGATGGCATTCCCGAAAAATATATAATATATGATCCACCCCAAATATGTTTTTTTATGAAGAGCACCCCCCACCCCCCCCCCCCCCCCCCCCCCCCCCCCCCGGCCCCTTCAAAGACCTTGGGTCATGCACATACATGTATCGTCTCTGAAAGGTTTTGAAAGTGACCACATTTTACTTCCACACCCCCCACCCCCAGTTCTGCATCCCCTGCAACCCAATAGGATGAACATTAAAAAGAAACACCCCTAGGCCTAGTGCCTAGTATCGCAATATGCCCATAGTCATGTTCAAATGAAAGCCAAAGAATTATCAAATAAAATGATTTTATTACAAAGTCACGGAAAAGAGACTATCCCGGCAAGAATCGGCATAAAATAGCGTCCTTTGGCATTCATGCCATTATTCAGTGTTGATATGGACAACGGGTCACCCGATGTCACGTGCATATATTAACTAGTCTGAAAAATCAGCAAGGGTTCTTTGACGATTTGTCCTCACCCACTTGAAATACATCACATCATAAGAGGACCCCCTCAAGACGAGGAGGATGTTTCTGTGCGTCCTATGAAGGTCGCACGATATATAGCAGTGCCATGTGAATGGATTCAATGGATTACAAGTGTGCGCGACAGACAAGCTTTCTGGACTAGGAATTAAAAAAAAAAAGGTATGAAATCTTCTTTTTTCGTCTTATAATATAACACAATCATAAATTAATATAACTTCGGTAACTTAGGACTAAAAAGGAAAACTTTACAAATTGAGAAAATACCAGTAATCGGTGATTTGGACCGTGTCGGGCAAAAAATTCAAAACACTGTCTTACTCTTACATTGGTATTGCACTAGCTACATGTGGTCCCGCTAGTCTAGACTATGGGGTGGATCAGAATGATGATCTTTTGCTCCATTCCGCATAAAAATGAGTGATTTATGCAGCTCATGGACTTCTTTCCGTGTCGTATCGCGACTTCTGAACGACCGATGTTTGCGCTATAGTCTTCATTCAAGTCTCCCGCCGATTAGATTCCAAGTAAACGACAGATCGATCTGACGCGTAAGTCCGTACGACCACAAAACTCGCGTCTATTTGGAATCGGCGGGCGACTTGGATGAAGACTAAAGCGCAATCATCAGTCGTTCAGAAGTCGCGATATGACACGGAAAGAAGTCGATGAGGTGCATTCATCACTCATTTTTATGCGGAATGGAGCAAAAAATCATCATTCGGCTATATCGTGTTTTCTGTCACTGGAGACACCAAATTTGATGCATCCAAACTTACGGTCACATTGTATGACTTTCAGGTTCGGTAATTCTGAATAGGTGCCCTTTTGTTCTCGATGCGAAGCAGTGCGAAGCTTGAGTCAAATGGGAGACATCTCTTCACCACGCGATTTCTCATTGACACGCTCATTTGAAGAGTTACAACAAACACCATGACACCATTCAATCGAAAATAACTATCCGCGGGAAAATATGAAAATAGTTCGACCTATAACAGTTCGTTTTCGCCTTTTTCTAGAGGTTCCCGGATCAGAAACATATATCGCAATTAGTACTCTCTCTTATATGATCGCCTTATCTATCACCACCTATGGGAAAAACATCCGTTTAATACAGGCTGGTGATCGATATCACGATCATATAATAGCGAATTTAAGAGCCCAACTCCCTAATTACTGGTTGTGGTAAATTAGTCACCACTTAATGTTTACTAAATAAATGCTAATTAAATTGTACATTTCAGAGTCAACTGTCTTAGTTATTGATCGTGATATCTATCACCAGCCTGTATTAAACAGATGTATTTTCCCATAGCTGATGATAGATAAGGCGATCATATAAGAGAGAGTACTAATTGCGATATATGTTTCTGATCTGTGTTATGTTGGTTAGCCAACTGTCTTAAAGTGGCAGAGTGGTCTTGAAGAGAAGGGAAAACCGGGGTTAATGGAAATAAAAGGTTAATTAGCACTTATTTAGTAAAATATGTGGTGATAGATAACACGACCAGATGAACAGAGACTGAAATATGAACAAAAATTGCGTTTATTTAGTTTTAAAAATACACATTGCTCACAAGTGAAGTATAGTGGATATATATACTTTAACTAGCGTTTATTTAGTATATATACACGTGATAGTTCATGTAATTGTAACTAAATAAATCGGGTTGATTAAACGATTTATTTGAATGAAATGTACTTATTAGATATGGACGCAAACAGAATATGAAGACAATTGTGACGACTATCCCTCTTGGATGGTGGATTCTGGATGCCGGAAGCTCGTGCTGAAAAGGAGAAGAAAAACAAACATATATCAACCGAACGGTAACTAAATAAATGTCAGGATTGTCAAGTCTGCATCTGAATTGGCAAATATTAAGGTAAATTGACATTTATTCAGTAAACTATGTGGTGACAAATAACACGACCAGAGGGACAGAGGGTGAAATATGAACCAAAAAAGCATTGATTTCGTTAAAACATGTATTGATAATCAGTTTAAAAATTGGTACAAAACAAGTTCAAAATGTATCGTTATGAGTGTTTTACGTTTATTTTTGAAGAACGAGATGTGATTTTGCCTTTTATTTAGTGATAAGGATTAGTAATCAGGGAGTTGGGCTCTTCAACTGTCTTTTTATTGATCGTGGTATCTATCACCAGCCTGTATTAAACAGATGTATTTTCCCATAGCTGGTGATAGATAAGGCGATCATATAAGAGAGAGTACTAATTGCGATATATGTTTCTGATCCGTGTTATGTTGGATAGCCAACTGTCTTAAAGTGGCAGAGTGGTCTTGAAGAGAAGGGAAAACCGGGGTTAATGGAAATAAAAGGTTAATTAGCACTTATTTAGTAAAATATGTGGTGATAGATAACACGACCAGATGAACAGAGACTGAAATATGAACAAAAATAACGTTTATTTAGTTAGAAAAATACACATTGCTCACAAGTGAAGTATAGTGGATATATTTACTTTGACTAGCGTTTATTTAGTAGAAATAAGAACAAAAATAGCGTTTATTTAGTTAGAAAAATACACATATTAAACATTGCTAACAAGTGAAGTATAGTGGATATAAATACTTTGACTAGCGTTTATTTAGTATATATACACGTGATAGTTCATGTAATTGTAACTAAATAAATTGGGTTGATTAAATGATTTATTTGAATGAAGATAGTACTTGTAACTAGATATGGACGCAAACAGAATATGAAGACAATTGTGACGACTATCCCTCTTCGGATGGTGGATTCTGGATGCCGGAAGCTCGTGCTGAAAAGGAGAAGAAAAACAAACATATATCAACCGAACGGTAACTAAATAAATGTCAGGAAATAAGAACAAAAATAACGTTTATTTAGTTAGAAAAATACACATTGCTCACAAGTGAAGTATAGTGGATATATTTACTTTGACTAGCGTTTATTCAGTAGAAATAAGAACAAAAATAGCGTTTATTTAGTTAGAAAAATACACATATTAAACATTGCTAACAAGTGAAGTATAGTGGATATACCGAATGTACATCCCGGGGGGGGGGGGCACTCATGTATAATGTAAGACGGGTATGTGCCGCTTAAAAGAACCCCTTTTTCACACCAATCGCAGCTCTAAAGATACCCGATTTTCAAAAATTGCCGCTCCATAGACCCCCGGAATGACTTGGCTAGGTAGTTGAGTAGCGCCAAGTCCATTATTCTTCTTGTAGTTCGGCTCCATAGTCCCCCGGAATGACTTGGCTATGTATTTGACTAGCGCCAAGTCCATTTTTCTCTTCTAGTTCGGCTCCTTGGACCACCATTTGAGCCTTTTTGAGGGTTTCCGTAGGTCTTTGGTAGCTCCATGTCTAAGTTTTTTTGTAGATTTAGTCTGCTCCTTAGACCCCTTAACTCCCGTTTCAGGGTTTTTATAGCTCCAAAGACCCTATATTTTGTGCTTGTAGTCAGCTCTTCAGACCCCCATTTCAGAGTTCCGTGAGGCACACCCCCGTCAAAAAATAATTTGAGTGCCCCCCCGGGATGTACATTAGACCCACATATCGGAAGACTTGTATACCACGGTCGAATAGGCCCCGATTGAATGATATCGCAGTAGTACATTATATCCCACCATTGCCCTCGCTAGCCCAGCCATACCCATGACCCAAACATTTGCATAGTCAATATTTCCGTAGCAACACAAATGTTGGGGTGTTTCGTTTAAACGCATTACCTGAATGGGCATCATTTTTGGAACGTGCCACGTAGATCTAGCACGGGTTGGTCGAAATGCCAGAAACCAGCGGTGTACTGCGGTCATAAAGTGTGGGGGGGGGGGGGGAGGCCAGCGTTATTCAGGGGCACACTCATATCGTTTAACCTTTAAAAAAAATATCAAATTTAATTGCTACAACGTTACTGTGGTTGTCAAATTATTGGGGGTTCCGCTTGCCCCCTACACCCCATCACATGTTGTATGAATACAAACTTTTAATTAGCATTTATTTAGTAGTTCCAGTTATAGGACAGGTAGGTATCCATCATAATACGGATCAGAAACGTATATCGCAAATTCACAATCAGTAATGTCTCTTATATGATCGCCTTATCAATCACCACCAATGGGGAAATACGTCTGTTTAATACATGCTGGTGATTGATGCCACGATTAGGTATAAGCGAGTTGGCTATTCAACTGTCTATAATATGGTCGTGCTATCAATCACCAGCCTGTATTAAACGGAGGTATTTTCCCATTGGTGGTGATAGATAGGGCGATCATATAAGAGAGATATTTGAATTGCGAATTTGCAATATATATATGTTTCTGATCCGTGTTAGGATAGCTACCTGTCATATAACTGGTTGTGGTGAAAGTCACGAAAAAGTTTCTTAAATAAATGTTCATTAGTAATGTCTCTTATATGATCGCCTTATCAATCACCACCAATGGGGAAATATGTCTGTTTAATACATGCTGGTGATTGATGCCACGATTAGGTATAAGCGAGTTGGCTATTCAACTGTCTATAATATGGTCGTGCTATCAATCACCAGCCTGTA
>JBAMJV010014261.1:0-27065 GCA_037951105.1 Echinarachnius parma
AATTATCATTTAAATCTTTTATTTCTAAAGCGTTAATCAACGTCTTTGGTGACCTTTGACCTTGTCGTGCCTGCTATATTGTGTCCGATCCCCGCCCGGCTATATTGCATACAGTCATAGACGTACGTTCGTATACAGAACTTGGGCGCGCCAAGTTATAGCAGCTTTGCGGCGCGCGCGCTGTACCGTACCTAGCTGCCTAAGTTTCTGAAAAAGTGTTCGCGCATACGGATGCACGTTATATTTTTTTTTTTTTGCAGTTTGAACAAAAAGTACCGCGAAAGACCGAAGAAGAGGCATGGAAAATTGTGGAAAATCTCACAATTCGCCGTAATTATAGAATGACATGTATAGCGACACACGATATCGGTGAGTTAAAGTATTATATCAGCCCTAAATGTATTGATAGGGCTACAAGTGTCGCTCAAAGTGTGAGAATGTGGTGTTTTATGGGGGTTTTATGTCCCAACAAAAATGTTATTCCGTAAGTAACTTTTACTGCGGACTTACGGTGTTCTTGCCTCTTAAGGCACCGCGTATCGGTCGCGTCTATCGCTAGAATGCTGACAGTGAAAATAACACTAACTAGAAGGCCGACAAAGTCAGCATACCCACGCCTCCCATTAGCCCTGTTCTACCCCTTCGTCGGCCTCAACCCTGTTTTGCTTACCGATGCATCCTAAAAACATAGTGATCAACCGTTGAACAGAACGAGTGTATGAACTGTATGTTTATCTTAAGCGTATAAGTTTAAATTGCATGTAAATTGTCCACTTGAGAGGATCATCACCATTGTTCTGGTCATTGGGCCAGGATGTGTGCATTAATGCCATCCATTTTCCCCTATTTTCCTGATTCTAACCAGTCTAGATGTATTCAATATGTAAAAATGAACATCTGTTCATCTTCACATTAGTGTCGGGTCAATAATAATTATTAAATAAATAAATGTATTTTTCGGAAACTTACCAATTTCTTGGCGCTTCAAAGTTCAGATCAGCGTGTTGCAATTCAATTCCGTTCCGTATTAATTAACCCGGAATCGAAAGTACCGTACCATAACATATGGTACCGTGCGCGCGATCGCGATGCACACCTGGACTAAACTTGTTAGTTGCTGCTCGATTGGATTCAGCGAGGTTACCGTACCGCGCCTATAACGTGCAGATATTATTTAGGCACACACGTGCATTAAATACATACTCAAACTTCAAGGTTCCACAGAATTTGCAGGGGTCAACCAATCATCACCAAAATCTAATCGATTCTTCCATGTCACTATCCAAACATTCCCTGAAAATTTGGTGCAAATCCGTTCACCCGTTCTCTAGTTATCTTGTACACAAACAAAAAAAAAAAAAAAAAAAAAACAGACAAACAAACAAACATACGGAACCCCTTTACATAACCCCCTGCCGATTTCATCGGCGTGGGTAATAATGTCAAAAAGGCCATGAAAGCGATAGATTTGTCGATCTAATTTGCATTGTGTACTAAATACCACTAGCAAATTTGTTGAAGAAACCGTTTGAGAATCTACAAATAAAATTCGAATGAGAATGCGGCCTGGGAGGAGATCTAGAGGTTCATCAAGAAGAAAAACAACAATTTGGTTGATAATTGAGATGCATGCAAAGCTGAGTCTGAGAAGCTGCAGGTGATCGAAGACGACACGTACACGGTCATGCACGGCCGGGACACTCAGCGGGTACTAAGGTACGTTGATCACCAATTACAGAATCAGCAATTCAGTTTGAGTGTAGATCGACAAATCTATCGCTTTCATGGTCTCTTTGACATTATTATTGTCTTTTTCACTGTGAAAATGACAATGATAATCATGTCAAAGAGGCCATGAAAGCAATAGATTTGCCGATCTAGTTATGTTGATATCTCTTTTGTTATGACTTACGATTATGAAATGATGGGCCTACTCAAATTTGATATAGAATGGGGTAATCCGTTTTTTGTGTTTTTTTATCGATGCTCATTTTTGATAATGTTAGGTCTATGGTCTGGAATGCACTGTGTCTGTGTAGTACTCGGTCTAACTCAAAAGACAAAAGTGAAATGTTGGCAAAATAAAAAAATTATTGTCATTGTGAATTGTGGTGGTCAGGTGGTGCATTGGGTGGATTGATCCACCTCCCAATTTCAAATGTTTACTGGTCCGAGATGATACTTTAGCGGTCTTGACCTCGTAAAGTACGAAGAACCGTGGTCTCGGCCTCGAAAATGTCAAAAATTTTAAACCAATACTAAATCATACTCTCGGCTTCGGAAATGTTGTACGACTACGTCAAATATGTCAAACTTTCTGTAGCCGCATAGCTCTGCTCCCTTGTGTGACCCACCTCACCCCCCCCCCCCCCCCCCCCCCCCCCCTCCTCCACCTCCCTCCTCCACCTCCATGGAAAATTCCGGCTAATCTGCAAATCTCTTACTTCAGGACAAGTTTTTTTCATTAGATATTAGGCTTGGCAATCAAAAACCTTGGATGATCAGTGTTTTCTTTTTGTCTTACATAAGGCAATTGACTTTCCATACCAATTGCCATCATTAAGCAACTTTTTGATTTTTATCCTCATTTTATAGCATTGGATGTGGCTGTTCTCTTCGACATTATACATAGAGGATTTCCGAGTACCGATAGCATGGACGTGCAATCTGCATGCTGACACGACTCACACGATTTGTGCTGGTGGTGACCCCGATTGACTTATGGTTAAGGTAATTCATTGAGAACCTTTTTCTTGGACTGTGGACAGAGATAAATGATAGATCTGTGTTCTGAAACTAGAATTTCATCTTCAAATTAGCAGGCAAAATCAATGAGAGTTTATTTTGGCATACCATTGTGTGTCAATTGCTATACTTGCACAAAGTGATCTCACTGGGATTCGAAACTGGGAAAACAACACAGATAAATGTCAGAGGAGGAAAGAATGTGCATTGAGCGCATATTTTGAAAACTTATCATGGGCTTGATTGTTATGTTATATAACAGAAAATCTCAATAAACAAGGGCCGACATTACTGGACATGAGAAAAGATTCACAATGCATTGTAGAATTTGCATTCCCTTACACCATTTTCAGAATGATGAAAATTATTTTAGCATGATTTTATTTTGTATCTCTGCAATATTTTCAGAATGTGGACCTTAGATTTATTATTTTGCTTATTAGAGACAAATGCATTAGGCATACTGTATACTGTATACCGATTGAAAAACAGATGAAAACTGCTACTGAAAAATTGACAATGGAATAAAATTAGAGTCAATAATTATAGTGTAGCTTTCGATCCTAACAGCTGAATAACAAACTGAAGGGAAAATAACAAATTTGGTCCATGTTGATTAGAAATCAAATCCTATTTTTACTACATGAATACATGTTTGTGGTTCATTTTGTGCAATAAGTGCACATGACTTACACATTACTATTTATCTGATTGCATTCCTTTTTTCACAAATCTCACCCTCTCTATAGATTTCTTCAAGACCCATCAAGATTCTACACACCCACTATACCACACCACCCAGAACAAATAACCAGGCCGCCAACACCCAAGTTCTCGCAGACCCTTCAGTCGCCATGCTCATACCCTGCGGGAAACGGACCCACAACGTCCATTAGCAAGGAACTAAGCTAGCAGGTTTTTGCAAACGGGGAATCCTGCAGTTCGTGTGCAAAATCAAGAACTTCCTACAGTAACAGCGGGCCGACCGTTCTTGGGTTTAAATCTGCGACACACTTTGGTCAGAATTATTCCGGTTATTATGCGACGGTACGATACAGCTCTATGGTCAACCAATCAACATGCTTGTAGCGAGGTAAACATTCAGCACATTGCTATCATGTGTAGTACATAGACAATTAGTTGGCGTGTTAACAATACAAGCCAGCCATGCGTTGTCTATACATTGCTTGTGACAACGAGATGTGACGTCATGCAGTCTACGAATGTACGTCCGCCTTCACCAAATTAGCGAAACTGCTTGTCAACGAAAGTTATTTGAGCGCGGTGAACGGGGCAATAGATCGCTCCCTGCGTCGTTGAAAGCTCTGTACGTCGCTGAGTGAAAACACCATAATATTGGAGCAGGACTTCTAGCGTATGAGACATGTTAGATGTGGACGTCGACCGTGGGAAGTGGCAGGGATGTTCGGCCAGTGATTGCCCACAGATCCCTCACCATGCTGATGCCAAATTAACCCGTTCCCTACGAGTTTATGAAATCCCCATAGACTTTGTACACAACCCACTTGGTTCCTGTGGTCAAGGGGTTAAGGCCCTACCGATAAGGCCTTCAAATTGATATATAGCATAAACAGTTCATTTCTCAAATACAACTCTTTAGCATGGAATTATTCACGCACACATTTTGGCAAAAATTAACAAAACCTTATTATAACAAGCACCTCGGGCACAATTGGATTGAATACCTTATGTCGGGTATCTTGTGTCTAGGCTTAAAAATAATAAAATACAAAGATCCTTGACGTGTAAAATTATCATCGCTGTATCCGGTACCTCTTGTTAGGAGGTTCCACTGTATCAACAAAGATAAGTTTTGTTGCGGGAAGTAACAATGACCGAATAGTGCTCATAGCAACAATCTGTTATCTTTTTCAAATTCAATCAAAATAAATTGATAATATATCTTTCATGTCTTCCCTATTACATGTGATAAAGGTAATTATGATTTAATGAAAAAGGATGTTTTTAATTTGTAGTTCAAATCAGTGGGCAGTACGGTACCTCGTTATAAGCGAGCTAAACGGGGTTTCCCTGTATGACATAAATTTATCATTTTTTAAAACTCAAACAAACCATTGTTTTTCTCAGATGAAATACTAATAAATAATATGATTCAGAATAATTGTACAAGGTTATTGATATAATGTATGATTGAAGTTGCTAATAACACCCATGAAGAAATGTGAGTGTGTATCACTATGCCAATTGTCCTTTTAACCCTCCTTTTGCTTGGATTCGCAGAGGCTTCCCGTATTATGTGCAGGGTATTGAAGGGTCGGCCAACTCAATTGTATTTTTCATAGATCAGGATCAACCAAATGGCTAGGTGGACAATGTATGAGACACAATTATGCACAATGATCTGATATTTATTCTTTGTGTAATGTAGCTTTGTTTATTTTATAGTGATTTAGTTTTGTAAATGTTGTTGTTCCAATTCATTCAAATTCGAATGTAACAATTGCTATATTGTATTGTTTATACTATGTATGTTTTGATGTTCAATGTACACTGATCCTTTCAGCACTGCTGCTGATCAGTTTGAAATGTATACCAAAATAAATAAATAAATAAATAAATAAATAAATTCACAGAGACACTACATGATCTGCACACATCCAAAAGTTAAATCAATCACCCAGTATTTCATTTTTTGTAACAGTTGCTTCTGCATTTATTGAAAAATTAAATACAAAGTATCCAAATAACAATAATTGCATATTGTTATATAATTGATTTTCATAAAATGTGAAAATGCTGTGTAAATACACAAGTTATTCAACCATTTGCATTGCTTCAAATTTCAGGAATGTAAATCCTACTTCAAAAAAGTACAATTTACCAGCATACACAAACAGGCGATTTTGTTAGTTTGAAATGTAAAAAATGCACACATAGTACCAGGTAAAGGGGGAAAACGGCTAGAAGCATGAAAATGTACAGTCAAACCTGTGTACCATGACTGCCAATCAAAGTGGCCACTGTAGAAAGGTGATCACTATAGACAGGTTCCATTACATTCCTTTTCTCTGCAAGGGATCATGTTTGGTGGCCATTATAGGCAGGTTTGCTGCTATAAAAAGGTGGCTGCTATAACAGGTTTGACTGTACTTGAATGTAAATGTGGGCTCTGTGTAGTGATGTATCCGCAGAGTATGTGTGAGTGTGGGTGTGTGTGTGTGTGTGTGTGCATGTTAGATACTAACACAAAACAGACTTGTATTTATTTGCAACTGGTTGACATAAAAGATAAATAATGTGCTCACACTGTCTGAAAATCTATATCTTTCATTCACTGTGTTATTAAAAAATAAGGAGTACATGGGGAGCAACCTCTACATGCAGTGATGTTGCCTGGGGGCGCATCCCCCCTAATAATTTGCCATAAAAATACAAAACATCACATGAATAGATTGGGGGTATGACAGGGTGAAGGGTGGGGGATATCTCTCCTTTGCATAACTAGCATACTTCTAAAGATATACATACAAATAATCTACCCACATACCCTCCCCAAATGTCGCCTATATATAGACATGCATATAAACATCACAGGAAATTGGGGGTATGACAGGGTGAATGGTGGGGGATATCTATCCTTTGCACAACTAGCATACTTCCGAGGTGATACATACAAAAAGTCTACCCACATATCCTCCCCAAATGTAGCCTATATATTATAGACATGCATGTAGGGTGTATGCCTGTTTCTATAATGGTTTCAATCATGTGGTCCCGAGGTCATGCTTTCTTGAATTCTAGTATATTCCAAGGTAAGGAACACACTGCACATTTTTTCGAGTGAAAAGTTGCAAAAGCTCCCTACTGTGGGAGGGTCGATAGTGCGATACCCCTCCCACACCATCCCTGCTCCCTTCCACGACCCCACCCCCACTTTTCAAAATAGTCATGCCACTGCAAGAAAGCCAATAATGTATTATACAGGGGGAACATTCTGTAGAAAAAAATATACGGTGGGCCCCCTTTCAGTCTGACCCGCTATTCCATTGTCTCCATGAAAAATGAATACACAATATGGCGGATATTGCCTACTATATGAGAGAGGGAGAGTGAGTAATTATATAAGAAAATTTGAAAGAGAACAATGGAAATTCAGAATATGCGTACGTGGAGTTGCTTTTATTTGGTAGCTACGGTAGCTGTAGTTATTACGTTCACGCCCAGGCCACCCGGCGGGCGCGCAACGGGCAACGCGATCACGGGCTGAACCTCCCAGATAGACACGGCAGCGCAATTCAACGAGTCGATGTACCCGCGACTGTTGAGCTGAGCCGATGTGTACATGTACGGGTGCGCATATCAACGGCCGGACCATCATTCCTATGACAAATTTACGGTAAGCCATCAGTTTTCGGTGATAAAATATGAAATCAATATTCCCTTTTTTCACGAGGTAAACGGTTTTCGTTTTCTTTCAAACTTTCACAAATCTTTCAATTGTATTTTACAATGATATTGATATAGGATTGATGTCTCAAATGTCATTTTGTGCAATATCTGACACTTTACCTGAATCACTTTAACACTACATTTTTGTTTTTGAACAAAACTATCAGGGAAACATCGGAGAGGGCAGTCGGCATGAATAGTGAGAACAAACCTTTAAAAGCTATGATACAAAATTCGGAAGATTTCTAAACAGTTTGTTCCTGTCGGCATTACTCTCTTCCAGCTTATAATTCGTATGCAGATAGCAGATATGTGTGTAATAAATAGCCCGGCTATTAATAAGAACATTTGCACTGAACGCAGGGTGAAATAGTTCGTCATAAAAGCTTGTGAAGACGAGTATGAATTACAGCTAAATGCATACGATTTAAAAACGGGTCTGTTAGAACAGTTGAATAACAAAAAAGTTTCGTGAATTTCATGTCCTTCCTGCTAGTACCGTCATGCGGAAAACAATTTAATACGTGTATAATAATAATCGAATCGATGTTCCATCCACATGGTTTCAACTAACATAAGTAAGGAAAAACAAGCATTTCACGACTGAGATTTAACTACCGTCAGGTGGATACGTGTATAGTAAAACAGAAACTCAAACGATATGAATGGCTCCAATAAACAAAAACGGAGCATTTCTCGGTTCGGAGTTGGCTATACCAAAGACACTACAAGGGGAAGACTGGACACTTCGGGGATTTTGTGTAACGCTGAATTTCGTACATGGGGAAGGGCGCCCCTAGCGTTGGGTAGGTTAACTTCTTGTTGTTCTCGCGCGTAGCCATTGAAAACACAATAGGGAACTAGTAGTGAAGTATCAAATTCCTTCTTATTTTTGCTTTTTTATCTCAAAATGTATTTTACCTCTAAATCCAAATTGAAAGTTAGAAAAAATAGCATTATTCTTAAAAAAATAAATAGTACGAGTATATATAATTTTTTCTAAAACTTTAGAAAGTGTGGACAACAAAGAGATTGGACGATAATTGCTAACATCTAGTTTGTCTCCTTTCTTAAAGAGGGGGACGACCTTAGCAATTTTCATAATATCCGGGACTTGACCATTCAATAAAGATAAATTAAAACTATGAACGAGAGGATCAACTACAGAAACAATAATACCTTTTAATACAAAATTATTTACACCATCGTAGCCTGAACTTTTCTTATCTAAATTAGAGACTATATCCAAAACCTCATTTTTATGAACAGGTACAAAAAAAATCGAATCAGGATTGGGAGTACTTAAAAAATCAACAAAATGTTTATCCGAAGCAGGAATATTTTGAGCAAGATTTTCTCCAATTGAAGAAAAGTATACATTAAAGATATTAGTTATATTACCAGGGTCATCAGCAATTACATTATCCTGTCGAATTTGAGTTATATTTGATTTATTTTTATTTAAATTCATTGCTTGTTTAATAATCTTCCAAGTTTTCTGCATGTCATTTTTAGATAATTCTAATCGATTAACAAAATACCTTCTTTTTTCCGAACGTATGAGTTTAATCATTGTATTTTTATAAGAAGTATATTTTAGTTTAAGTTTATCAGTACCTTTTAATTTATATTTATAATATAAATTATTTTTTCTATTTATCGATCGTAATAAAGATTTAGAGATCCATGGGAGTCTTGGGGACGTTTTATAATTACAAGATTTATCTCTTTGTTGGGGGATATCAATATCTAATTGACCATCAAAAATATTTTAAAAATATATCGTAAGATGAATTTACATCATCATTATTATACACAGCAGACCAATCAATATTATCCAGACTAGCGCCAAGACGCTACATTCTCATGCGTTACTTTACGAATTAAACGGGGAGGACCACCATATTTGACCACTGGAGCTACATTGTATTGAGTTAAAATGAGATAATGATCCGTAATATCAGAAAGAACAATATAAGAATTCGGGTGAGGTATAACATTACTAAAAAATAGTATCAATAAGGGTGGCAGAAGAATCTGCAACACGAGTGGGTTTAGAAACAAGAGGGAGAAAGGAGGCCGACAAAAATATTTCAAGAAATTCATGCGACACATTATTATCAGCATGTTTCAATAAATTTATATTATAATCTCCCAATATAAAGCAATCTTTATTCTCAAATAGGGGGTTCTTAATTAAGTCAGTTACATAAGTTAAAACATCTTTTAAGCTAGAATTTGGTGGTCGATAAATAACACCAACTAATATATTTTTATGACCAGGCATTATAATTTCAATGAATAGGGACTCTATTATATAATTAATTAATGAAATATTTTCATGAACTATATAATTATATCGTGTTAATACATACATAGCTACACCACCTCCTAATCGATCTTGTCTATTTTTATAAACAAACTCATAATCATTAAGGGCATGTAATGAATCTACATCTTGAGTTAACCAATTTTCAGTCAAACCAATTATAGAGAGGGGTGTTTGAGAGGGGACATCTAACAATAATTGCAAATCATCAAAATGTTTATTTAAGCTTCTAATATTCAAATGTAATAGCGAAAAAATATCATTACTATAATCTTTGACCACATTATGGAACTGTGTGTTAGTTATATAACTAGTGAGTGTTTCTGCTGCTGGGTCATCAAAATGGAAATCGAGGTTTAATTCCTCTGATAAAGCATTAAAAGTATCACCCACAGAATCATCATATTGTCCCACTGGATCATTATTTATATCAATCTTCCCTAAAGCAGGTCTTAATAAATCAAAAAGGTCATCGTTATTCAATGAATTGAATGGAACGTGGTTATTTAAGTTAGCCATATAACAACAAAAACCATATCCCAAACAGGATGAACGTAAGTACAACAGTTGCTAAATAATAATATAGCATAAATGTTAGCGCTTGTGCATGACAATAAAGATGCGGTCCAAATCGGAGAAGACAGTGAGAAATGCATAGAATGGTCAGTAAATTACAACAGTTACAAAAAGTGATGGAATACCTACATGTAGACAGAATTGAAGGAACACACATGAACATTTACAAGAAAGGAACACGGGAGAGGTCTCCGTAGGCAACACCAAAGATCCTACATACATAAGATGATCAACTCTCGGTCAAAAAGTGAAACGCTAACGCGCGGAATTGTGGGAGTTTGAAGGAGTGCGCCAACTAGCGGTTGGCAACTAAAGTTCCCGATTTGATCTGGTACTTGTATTATTGTACAGTATAGTAGCCTAGTAGTCAAACAAGTAATTCACTGTAATTGTCAAGTATTCAGCTTATTTTTATATTTATTCGATTCAAATCCAAGATGAAAAGGTTACAAATAGAAATAGAAATATACATAAAATACAATTTATTGAAGAAATATAAAAGATACAATTAAAAGAAGTTCGGGGAGTTACGAAAAGGCATGGAAATGAATTTGGAGGCTGCAAATAAAACAATAAGAGGTTCTGTCGAGGGAGTATCCAAAAATTAAAATATTGCTAATTACTTAGTATTGTAACAATCATAAATAAGTACAGACAAAAGGACGGTTCCAACAAGGTACATGGTAGTAATTACAATAAGAGGTTAATGGATTGTTCGTGGATACAAACACAAGATTATTCAGTGAAAACAGTTATTAATTATACGGGTTTTTTTTCAGTTTAGACCTAAACGAATTGAGAAAAGCAGTGTTTTGAATACAAAGAAAGAGAGAGAGTGAATTCCATATTAAAAAATATGAAAAAATAGTTTATTCACGGACATGTTCTTTTTTAACACACCATAATATAATTTGTAAATCACAATTTGGATTTAGAGAAAAACATAATACTACCCATGCAATGTTAACGCTTATTGATACAGTTTCTCGTGCTATAGACCGTTCTGAGCATGCAGTTGGTATCTTCCTGGACTTCTCCAAGGCCTTCGATACCATCAATCATGATATACTTATCTACAAACTTCAGCACTATGGTATAAGAGGGAGTGCCTTGGAGTGGTTCAGGAACTACCTAACGGGCAGACAGCAATACGTTTCTTTGAATGGTTTTTTTCATCCTTACAAGATGTTCGATGTGGTGTCCCACAAGGTAGTCTCCTTGGACCGCTCTTATTTATAATTTATATAAATGATTTTTATGCATCTTCTAAAGCTCTATCATTTGTATTTTTTGCAGATGACTCGAGTCTTTTTTTTTCTCACCCAGACTCTAACGACCTTCTTACAATTGTGAATAATGAATTAAAGCAAGTTATGGTGTGGATAAAGGCTAATAAATTATCTTTGAACTTAGACAAAACGAACTATATGTTATTTAGTAATATGCTTAAAGATCTCCCAGGTGATATTATTTTTGATAGTACTGTTCTTGTAAAGGTTTCCAATACTAAATTTTGGGGTTTATTAGTAGATGATAAATTATCTTGGAAATTTCATATAGACAATCTATGTAAAACAATTTCACGCAATGTAGGAATACTTTATAAACTGAAGTATTTTGTCCCAGAAGATATTTTACTACTCTTATATTATACATTGACTTTTACACATTTAAATTATGGTATTCTTGCGTGGGGTAACGCAGCAAAAGTACATTTAGATAGATTGTTATTGTTACAAAAAAAGGCAATACGCATAATAACAAACTCTCCATTTTTGGCGCACACAAATAAGTTATTTTATGAAAAGCAAATATTAAAAATTAATGACTTGCATTTGTATAATTTAGGCCAATTTATGTTTTTATTAAATTCACATGAACTTCCATTAATTTTGTTAGAGAAATTTATGAAGAATAATCTTATACACACATACTCAACTAGACAGGCTAACTTGTTTCATTTACCCCTCTATAGAACCGCTCTTGCTAATAGAACTTTCTTATACTCTGGCCCTAGGTTGTGGAACTCGCTGGATCAATCGTTGAGAGATTCACTTACTTTAAATACATTTAAATTAAAGTTAAAAAAACAACTTATAGCTCAATATAAAATTGATTAATTCTGTATAATATATACATACGTGGTTTTTGAGCGCGAAATAATGATGTTCCTCAGGTACCGTGTCCTCTCCAACCCTCTCATTCTCTATTTTCTCTGTATGTTCATTCCTCACAATCTCTTTGCAGACTGCTGAGCATTGTATGTTGTTTGTCTCGTCTTGTCCTTTTTTTTGTTTTATGTCTTTAATTTTTAGTTTATTTTCTATTTTTTTTGTATTTGTTATTTTTTGTTGTTGTCATTATACATCTTTTTCCTTATAATGAATTTCGCATTTTGCCCGGAGGCCTATGGCCCACAAGCTTTGCTTTTTACATAGGCCTCCTCCGCACGTTCATTTGATTTATTATGATTTTTTGTAAAATTATATAAATATTCAATTTTGTTAAATTTTGTATTTTGTATAGATTGGTTTATTTTAGAAAAAAAACTATATTGATTTTTGTTAATTATTTTGCCCATCATACCTTTGTATTTTGTAAATAATTATGTTGAAAAAGTGTGGAAATAAAATATATCAAATATTACAGGACCAGTGTGTTTGAAAGTATATGATGAAGTAGTTGATGTAAATTTGTCAACAAAGTAATTTTGGGGATTTCTAGTATTATAATTGTGTTCTGATTTCTTATACTTGTTAGCAGAGTGGCAAGATTCTTTGGCAATTATCGTGTTTATGCTTAAAAACTATTAGGGCAATACAATTTTGATTTAGTAGAAATTTCATGTTTTAAACAGTGGTTTTGAGTGACCATGAAAATCAGACAATGAGCAAATTCTTACAATATGTGTTTGAAGTTTAAACAACATTTGAAGCATCGATGGATATGTATTTGCCCAGACAACATTACAGTACATTAAAATTGGCAGGATCATGGTATTATATAATAAAAATCAATATATTTTGGGGAAAGATATGACTTAATTTGCTGATGACACCAATACTCTTTGATATTTTGTTTGAAATGGCAAGTATATAATCTTTCCAGGCTAAATGTTGGTCAATAATTACACCTAAGAAATAAGTTGATTGAACACGCTGAATTAGAATATCATTAATTTTAAATATTAAGGTATTTATTGAATCATTTGAAATAGCACTTACAATTGAACCATATAGTGATACATGTTTCATTTCATTATTTATAATTTGACATAAGGTATTAATATCATTGTGAGAAAAAAGAATATTGGTATCAGCAGCAAAAAGCACAAATTTAAGAGTATGGGGACAATTAACTGAATTATTCATGAATAGTAAGAATAGAAGTGGTTCTAGAATTGATCCTTGGGGTACTCCACATGTAACTTGTAACAGTTCAGAACAAACATTGTTATATACTGCGATTTGATAGCGGTGCTTAAGATAATTTTCAAACCATGAAAGTACTATACTTCTTAATTCATAAGATTTTTCTTTATGTAAAAGAATATTGTGATTGATAGAGTCAAAAGCTTGACTCAAATCCAGAAAGCTGAATAAATAACGTAAGTGTAACTCTTAATCAGTATTGTGTATTGTCATAATTTTATTGTAGTTGTTTCAATCATGAAAATCCAAATAAATAGAGGTCCAGTTTATATCTAAGCCGTCTCTATTTCTGTAAATACCATGTTGAGTTATAAGTTTGAACTGACAGGCCCTGTTGTGTAGCCTGAAGGATCCCGGGAAGGTGTAAAAACTCTATTGAAAACTATGGATTAAATTGAAGAACCGCTGAATAAATTAAAGAAACCGTTGTCATTTAATGAGCTCATTACAAAAATGGGCGAAAGATATAAACTGGACCAGAGTCTAACAATAATTAATATTTGGTGACGTTGGCCATGCATGGTCAAATGTATACTCACATAACTGAACCCATCCCATTGAAAAAAAAGAGCAGATGAAATTCTCAGATTGAAATGAAATCTTGAGATATGTATAATGATAAGCTGTGATATTAAGCTGCTAAAGGCCCGTTTATTTTGTTCCTAAAAATAAATATTTTTCTTTTAAAGAAAATGGCAAAAAAAATTTTTTTTAATGAATTTTTTTTGTGGCTAAAAGAAACTTAAATAATTTGAGTTAAAATGCTCAAATTGCTAGAAAATCACGCTTGTTTGTTTTTTCCAAAAGGATTGAGTTTTGCTATATTTTTTTACCGGAAAGAGGCAAAAAATTAAGTTATTACCTTTTACATCAATTCAGATTTTAAATTGCTTAAATTCAAAATATAACAAACCTTTCAAGAGTTGTATCATGATTTTCAAGCTATGGGGTATGGTCTAATAAAGAGAGTCCGCTGGCTTTCAGAGGAAAAGTTCCTCAAGAAATCTACCTAGGATATCTAATATAGGTTCTATTCTTTCATTTAAACCAGGTTTCGTTAAAAGTTAGATGCCTTCTGATAGAAATAAATCACTTTTCCGACACGATGTCTAACATGTCTAATGAAATTACTATAGACGCTTGTTCGAGTTTTAGTTGCTCAACGCTAGCGGGCGGCAGACTCCATGTGCTAAAATACCGCTTCCGCTTCCGTTTCACCAGCGGCCGTGTAAAATCGGGAGAGTTGGGCATCTTATGTATGTTAGTATGTAGGATCTTTGCCAACACGGACAAAGTCAGTTGAGCAGTCGGACTACGAGAACGCAACATTACTGGATTTATCGAACGAGAACCCTGCATATAACAATTATAAACAAATAAATCTCTGGTAAGAGATGGTGGGATATAGTAAGGCTAAAGCAAAAAAAAAAACATCAACAAAAACAACAACAAGTAATTAACAAGTGAAAATAAGAATTAAAAAGACATGAGCGACAGAGCAATACTATAAAGATACATGGCGGATAGCAAAGATAAAATATATAGAAGTACATGAGATATAGATAGGACGCGGTGACGATTCAGGACTGAATCATATTGTAGGTGAATAAATTAATTTGAAAACCCAGGTCTACCTCTACAATTGAGGATAACCTGTACAATTAATGGAGGATAAAAAAGGGGGAAAGCGGACCTCTATAAAAGGGTTATTTAGCTGCATAACTTGAAAGATGCTAATTTATTTACAAATAGAACGTACTTGAGAAATAAGTAGGACGCGGTGAACGACCCGGGACTGAATCATTGGGTAGTGTTTAAACATGAATGATATAAAGAAAACCCTATACAATGTCAGCGAATTGACAGAGGATTTGTAGAATTGGGTCAGTGATCCCGGGTCGTTCCGTGGTCTACCTGTACAATGAGGATAACACAAGGGGAAAGCGGAAATAAAAGGGTTATTTAGCTGCATAACTTGGTAAATACTGATGGGTTTACAAATAGAGAGCTTAAACACATGTAGCACGTGTGAATTCAACCAGAACAAAATCAACAAACATGTACACATAGAAACACGTGTATAGAAGGGACGAAAAGGAAGCATAATTCAAGCATTTAGATGCTTGTATACATGTATGTGAACATAACACAGTTGATGTCAATTATGTACATTTATGGCATAAAATTAAACATGCATAATGTGCTAAACAAATTGTAAATTGTCGAAAAATTAAATGGTGACTGCAGACAATTAAACGATAAATAAATTAAAATGTGAGACAGTAATAGGTTTGCCATCTTAAGTTTTCACATGATACAAGCCTATATTAAATTGAATCGGAAGTTGTAACAGTAGAACAGAGCATCGATTATCGTGTAGATAATTATAGAGATCAATGCAAAAAGAGTATGAGCAAATTCACCAAAAAGGAAGAAGTAAAAAAGGTAGAAAAAAACAAAAACAAAAAAGGAAACAAGCATGCACTATAGAAACACAATTATAAAGGAACACGAAATTCAAGAACAAGTGTATAATGGGTATGGCAGCAAAAGAAGCAATAACAAAATATAACAAAATAAAACCAAATAGAACAAGAATAAAAACACAAAAAGAGAGATAGACAGGATATGAACAATGAATATAATAAGTGAAACATAAACATCAGTCAGGTTGCCATTTTTCTGTCGTTTTTCTGAAATAATACATGACATATTTGCAATAGTTAGCATTTTTTACAAAGTTTCTTATAATGTTCCCCTCGTGGTGAAAACTTTGCTATTTTCTACAATTATTCAAGAACAAAAAGCAATAGCAAATTGTATATAAAAAAATAAATGTTTATATCTTTTTCAAAGTTTCTTATAATGTTCACCTCTCGGTGAAAAGTTAGCATTTATTCTACAATTAAAGAACACAAAGGGCAAAGAAGAACAAAAATAGTATCAGACCTAAACAAACATTACAGTTGTTTGATCAAGACAAAACAACGTGAGGCATATTAGTATAATATTGTAATCACATTTGTATTTTTTAATCCTCAATTAGCTTTAGCTGTAATTATTAAAAATTGAATTTTATCTCAATTTCTCTCATGAAAAATAAAGGTACGAGAAATATTGTTCTATTGTTCTTTTTAAAAACAGTGTCATTTTAGTGAGAAAGAAGGTCCTTTTTCTAAAGTAATAACATGACATATGAAAAGCAATAGTTTGCATTTTTAAACTTAGTTTCTTATAATGTTCGCCTAATGGTGAGAACTGCTGTTTTCCTACAGTTAAGGGAGTTTGACAAAAGCTATAGCAAATTTTATCATTTTTTATTTATTTTATTTTTACTTATAATATTCACCTCTTGGTGAAACTTTGCACTTATTCTACAATTAAAGAACACAAAATGCAAAGAGGAGTCAAAAAAAAGAAAAAGTATATCGGACATAAACAGCATATCAAATTAATAAAAACAAAATAAAAACAAAATAACGTGAGGCATATTAAGTATAACATTGTAATCATATTTGTGATGTTTATCCTCAAATAAACTTTTGCTGTAATTTAAAATTGAATTTTGTCTCAAATTATCAACGACTTATAAAACGTACAGAAAAAAATCTCTCATGAGGATAATAAAGGTACATGAGAAATATTGTTCTATTGTTCTTTTTAGAGTATTGTCATTTTAGTGAGAAAAGAAGGTAATGACATGAAATGTCAAGGTATATGTCAGTGTATACTCTTTCCAATTGGTCCAGCTTGTCGGGGGTGCGCCATTCTGCAGATGTTTTCTCGTCTGAAGGCACACATAGGTACATTACAGTAGCATTGTGTGGAGATCAACCTCTTCCGCCTGCTGCACTATCCAAAAAATAAACAATTTTTGTCGGCCGATTTCTCCCTAAATTTACCAGCAAATGCAAACAAACTTTTGTTTATGTGATCCCCAAGTCATATACTTTGATAATAATTACCGACTTTGTTGTTTTGAAGATTGCAAAATGTAGAAAAAAAAACGATTATTTCCCGTCTGTTTTCATTACCGATGCATCCTAACACACAACGTTCAACTGATGAACGGTAAAGTGTATGAATAGGCAGTATGGTAATCTCCCGTGTATTACCATATATTGCGTGTAAATGGTCCACCTAAGTGGACCATATACTTTGTAGATGTGTCTGAAGGTACACCTTGGTGCCGCTAATGCGAATTCTGGTGGCAAACTGTTTTTGTCGAAGCTAAAGTATGCCAGCTCAGACAGTCGGCCTCGTTCGCGCTTCATGCTGACTGGAAGATCACTCCGTATGGTCACGCGTGTGAAGCTCTGGACAGGTGCTGTTGCTGCAACACTGCTGTACATATGTTGTGGCTCACCTTGTTGTCTAGGCAGTTGAGCGGGTTGCGGGGGCTCTGCTCGATCGGCATCGCTGGTGCGGGTCGTCTGTTGACCGGTGGTTGCGGAAGATGCAGTAGGGTTGCGGCGAGGCTGCTCGAAGGCTCGGAGCAGGTTGTCACGATCCGCCATGTTGGCGAATCGTACGATGATCGGTCGAGGACGAGCTCCATCTGGTTGATTTCCGGCCTGGGAGGCGGTCACCCCTGGACATAGGAGCTGCCGCTTGCGGCAGCCCCATGGCGAGGCAGTGTACAAATCTCTCACATTGTCTTTCATTCTCTGTGCACACTGATTTATTTTTGTATTTTTTCGTGTTTTTTTGCAACATTTGAACATTTTCAACTACTGTGTATCTTTACAGAGTTTAACTACATATACAATGCTTTTCAAATATGATTAAATGTTAAAAAATTACAAGTAATTCGTGAAAAACTTACCAAATTCTCGCTATTCAGACAGTTCTTCGTGTACTCTTATACTCGGCATGTATCGGTACAATATGACCCCTGAACCGGAAGTTAGAATACCATCGATCTAGTAGTGACAGACCATAGAGTTATATACCTATATATAACTCTATGTGACAGACAGCCGTTTTTAGAGGGAGACAGTAGAGGGAGACGTGTCGTTATCAGTGTTGTATCCGAGTCCGAGACCGAGTCCGAGTCCAGACTGTCCGAGTCCGAGACCGAGACCGAGTCCAGACCATCCGAGTCCGAATCCGAGTCCGAGTCCAGACCATCCGAGTCCGAATCCGAGTCCGAGTCCAACTCTTTTTTTTTTTTTTTTAATTATTTTTTATTTTACATTGATTCATTTTCTTTTCCAAAGGCAATTGATCTATCACTCGATCAAGTGATTAACCCTAGATATGTGTTTTTTTTAACAGGCCCTTTTGGGCCGGTAGATTTGTTTCAATTATTGTATGGGTATATTCGTTGTATTACTTATTATGGCGTTATTACTTATTATGACGTTGTGAAATATTATGTATGCGAGCGAGCGGAGTGAGCTTGACAATTTTACCTATTTCACAGCGGAAAATTGCCATTTATTTAAATTACTGTATGGGTATATTCGTTTTATTGCTTATGATATGGCGTTATAAACGGTAATACAATCACCCGACGTTGTGAAATATTTTGTATGCGAGCGAGCGAAGCGAGCTTGAAAATTTTACCTATTTAACAGCGGAAAATTGTCATTTGTTTAAATTATTGTATGGGTATATTCGTTTTATTATTTATGATATGGCGTTATGAAGGGTAATATAATCACCCGACGTTGTGAAATATTATGTATGCGAGCGAGCGGAGCGAGCTTGAAAATTTTAGCAATTTCACAGCGGAAAATCCCAAAATCCCGGAGAAAATGAGGGAGAAAAGAGGGGAAAGCAATAAATGAAAAAAGGGACCCATGTCTAAGGATTTTTTTTATGAAAAGGGGACCCATGTCTAAGGATCTTTCTTGAAAAAGTCACCCTTCCCAGCGGCACATCCCCGTATACCCAATATACGTGAGTACCCCCCCCCCCCCCCCGGGTGTTTGATAGCCGAACATTTTCAGAATCGCGGTGTCAATTCATAAAAAAGACAGTATAAAATGAAAGAATACCTATCAAATATAAGCTTGGCCTATTTGTTATGGATATGTAACTTGCGTGTCCATTCGTTTCCCACAAATGTGATTTTTTGCTCACTTTCTTGTCGGCTGTCAGTTCATTCGCGATCTCCTTTTCAAGCAACAATCGCTTGGTGGATTGGATAGAATATTTGGCTTGTTTCTTGCAGAATTATAGCACAGAATAGCCAATATACAAGTATACAAAATATACGGAAATTGGCCGGTCTCGAGCTGGACTCGGCCCGAGTCATCGAATCCACGACCTTCGAGTCCGAGTCCGAGGCCGAGTCCAGGGTCCCCGAGTCCGAGTCCGAGGCCGAGGCCGACAATGCCGGCCTCGAGTCCGGACTCGAGACCAAGACCGGCCTCGAGTCATACAACACTGGTCGTTATTTTTGGGACATCACCCAACGGTTGCCAATATAAACAAAACGGCTGTACATACAGTCTAACGTGATGTAGCGCTTGTATTGCGCAATGACCGATCAGAGGGAAAACAATGAACATCAAAACAAATGGTGCATTGTTACCGATAGAGGGCGAACTAGAGGTCAATCTCCACAGAAATACAATATAAATACTAGAACCCCAACTGAATAAGCGTATAGCGTATTAACCACAGAAATATGCCACACCTTTATCAGCAAGTTTTTGAAAATACGCACCGAATGCCATGCAAATGAGGTAGTACGTCAGATTTTTTTCATTTGAATAAATTATCAGACGTGGATTCATTGGATAAATTAACACATTACGCAAAAAGCTAAAGTAATTACGCATTGCGCACTTGCAGTTGCCATGGCATTTAAACACGCACTTCTCAGCAAAATTGCGCTTCATAATACCAAAGACGCTTAAGTATTCTAATTCATCTCTATTGTTTTAATTACGCACAGTACTAACAGTTACGCGATGTCATGTATTTAATTGCGCACAGTCAAGAAACAGGGGATTTCCCTACTAGTATCAAAATATTGTTTTTCATTGTGACGTCATAACAGAGGCATACCATAAATTCGTGCGTGATAATTGTGAAGTTCGCGCCCGCGCATTATTATGAATGAATTTACGCTAATATTACCATGGCAGCCAGTCGAATTAACATAACAATCGGTGGTTCTCTTCATTACAAATTTGGCCAACTTCCATTTTGAGTTGGGGGGGCCTGTCAATCTCCGCACGACATTTTAAAATTCATCACTTACAAGGACTTCTTTCCATATTAAAGTGTGAAAATTCGACGCCAAAAGCAGTTTTATGGGGAAAAAACATCCAATGGTACACAAAGGAGTGTCAAGACAAGATACAAGACCGAAGAAGAGGGTTGGTAAGTTGCATTTCAGTAGTTATAAGGGAAATCAGTGATCGTAATATACCTTGTAGTGTACGGGTAGCTCAATGCCATGGCATAGGCATAGGCTTTGTACACACGGAGCTATTCGTACTAAAATAATGATAGGGGACCTCTCTGGGGTGGGAGGCGGTGTGTGTTGACGATGGATACGTTGTTAGCAAACTCGCGGCTGAGGAAGTGGGCCATGACGTCCTTTGCGGTTTCATAAACATTTTCGTTTTTTCTCTCGGAAACACTAAGCAGGTTTTGCTTGCGTTGGTGAAGTTCAAGGAGGATCAGTTTGTCCTCTAATTCTTCATTTTTCTTGGTGAACAGATCATGCAATTTTGGAATAACTTCTTTCTCCAGTCCTTTTATTTTAGCATCATTAAATTCTACACTCCTCTCCAAATCAATCACTGCATTTTTGGTAATGTTCAACTCACGTTTGATCGCGTTGATATCAGCAATTACAACGTCGAATTTGGAGTTCATCTGCACAGATAGATCCTTGAACATAGGTCTCATTTCGGTGAGAATGCTGGCGTGTTGTATCGGGCTTTGTTGATCGGCGGGCAGCGTGGTCACGTGATCCCCGTTCCCGGGGTTTATGACCGGCTGCGAGGATACGTCGGGCGTGTTGATCGGCGGGCTTTGTTGATCGGCGGGCAGCAGGATCACGTGATCCCCGTTCGTTCCCGGGGTTTATGACCGGCTGCGAGGATACGTTGGGCGTGTCAGACATTTTGCTGGTTATTTTTCTGGTCTTCTCACTTGGTTTGCAACTTGATCTGCCTCTCAGGTTGTAGGGAGCTTTGCTCATGTCTTAATTATTGAAGTTAAAAAAACCCCAGAGATTTACGGCACATTATATGTTGAATAAGCGGGAGCTCTCGCGAGACACGTCCTCACCCTACGGCAGCATATTAATTTAAAACATTTAAAACATTTACAAAAGAGGTTTTTAAATAGTTCTTGATTATCTCTGTATCTAATCACTATTTCAACAAAAAATCACATGCACAATATTCTATTTAAAATGTTTGAAACCAATACATTTTTAGAAAGCGCCCTCTTGAGTTTGAACGGCTATTTTTGAATGATAACATGCTTTTTACTTAGTTATTTGTAATCATTTCGAGCATGGTGGAGTTATAACTATTAGTTTGTAATGTAATGGTGCAGGTTTTGGTTACTAAAATTCAGTTTTACCAAAATTGTACTCTCTTTACCAAAACTCAACTATGAGTGCGATAAATTATAATGTAAAATGTATAATGTTTTGAAAAGTGAATGCTTGTATAGTGATTCAAATAATACCAATATATAATACGCTCATTACAGTTCACGCTCACATATTTAATGCACGTGATCAGAAAAGTGTTTTCACTCGTGAACACGGAACCAGCGTGTTGAACTAGGAATAAGTCATAGAAAAGAAGACCATGATGAGGGTAAATCCGTTCAACAATAATTTATAAACAACTTTCCGAAGTCATCTGTCCTCGATGTTCATGGATGATGGCTTTCGATATTAGGGCACTCTACTTCCAACAATAAACTGTTTACTACTCACCTAAAATGAAGCGTAGATTTTGCAAAACAAGTCCGTCCAACAATGTTTTACACCTTGCAGCTATCTTGCATCAATGTGGATAAAATTAATTACATTAATTACCCTGTATCATACAGGTTTGTTTGTTTGTTTTTATTTCCGTATAAAAAGTCAACATCATAACAATACATGAAGATTCATATACAAATAAAATAATTGTACAAATCATACATGAATAAACAATATTCAAATGATGAGACAAAAAAAAAACAAAAAAAAAAAACGGCTGGATAACCCATATTCAGCTGTGGGGGATTATACCCTACTGCTGTTCTTCCATGGGGACCAGATAAGATACAAGGGGAAGAAATATACAGTATACCAGAAAGACCCAACCGAAAAAGAAAAAAAAAACATCATAATACAAAATACACACACATACACAGAATAATATCCCTGTAACTAACGATAATTTTAAACATTAAACCAAAGCGTATAAATGAATATCAACTTTTTAAAAAGGGTAAGGATATCTATCTTAAAGTTTGAGCAGAGGCTGTTTAAATGTGTGTAAAGTTGCTGCATTACGAACAATGGGGTTTAATTCATTGAATAGACTAGATCCTCTATAAAAGAATGTTCTTTTACAATAGTTCGGGGTTTCGGAAGAGCTAAATTATCACCTGCACATAAATAGTACTCACTCCTTTTCCATTCTAAATGTATTCCCATATACTTTGGAGTAAAACCATGTACAATTTTATACAACATTATATGCATATGATTTCTTCGGCGATTTTCTAATGTTTCCCAATTTAATCTATTGTGAACCTCTTCAGTCGAGACGTGTAAAAGTGGATTTATTTTCAAAATAATTCTTCCGGCCCTATTTTGAATTGTTTGCACTTGATTGCGCAATGTTTGAGAGGCTGACATCCAAACAATGTCAGCACAATCAAAATGGGGTAAAATTATACTTTTATATATTAATACCAAACTAGATTTGTCTAAGAAATGTCTTAACCGACTTAAAAAAGAAACCATTTGCCCAGTTTTTTTTGCATAAACAAGTAATTTGTTCATCCCATTTCAATTCATTATCTATAATTAATCCAAGGTATTTAGTAGTTTGTACTTGCTCAATTACATATTTACCTATTTGCAATTTTAATTCATCACATTTATTTAACATATATCGTGATGCAATTAGCATACAGACAGTTTTATCGTAATTCATTTCAATTTGTTGCGTTTCATCCACTTATCCAAAACAAGTAATTCCCGAGTTAAAATTGATTGTACTACTTTAGGATCTTTATGAGAGAAATAAATTGCTGTATCATCAGCGTACAAATGGGTGCTGCATTTATCAAATATACATGGCAAGTCATTTATAAATATAACAAATAATAAGGGCCCTAGAAGTGAACCCTGCGGTGCTCCTAGTGTCAATGGTAAAACATCTGATAAAGTGTCATTAATCGAGGTCAGTATCTTCCTTTCAGACAAGTAGCTTCTAAACCA
The DNA here is from genome assembly GCA_037951105.1 of Echinarachnius parma. Classification (NCBI taxonomy): domain Eukaryota; kingdom Metazoa; phylum Echinodermata; class Echinoidea; order Clypeasteroida; family Echinarachniidae; genus Echinarachnius; species Echinarachnius parma. The sequence continues at coordinate 23,936 of JBAMJV010014261.1, forward strand.
CTGTAGCGTATTGTCAGCAAGACCAAACAAAGACAACTTTTTCAATAGACATTCATGATCTACCATATCAAATGCTTTTTGAAGATCTACATACACAACACCGGTATAAAGGCTTTCATCCATGGCTCATCTGTAACTTTAACAAGAGCGCTGACTGTAGAGTGTTTTTTCCTAAAACCTGATTGATGTGGAGAAAGAAGTTCATATAAATTTAAGTGATTCAATAATTGATTCTGAACGATTCTTTCAAGAATTTTCGAAGCACATATTAATAATGATATGGGTCTATAATTATTGGGAATAAGCTTCTCCCCTTTTTTATATAATGGTATAATTTTGGCTATTTTCCATTTTGCAGGAACCTCCTTATATGTAATCGACATATTAATAATGTATGTTAATGGCTTTATAATTGCATCTGCTGATTTTTTCAATATTTCGACTGAGATGCCATCAACACCAGCTGACCTCTTATTAGGAAAGGCCATTAATTCTTTATGGACATCAGTTTCAAGTACTGGTGATAATTCAAATAAATTATGTTTGGTTGCATCAAATACAAAATTGTCGTTATCAAGTCTGGAGGACTGTTCTTCCACATTAATATAATTATTCATATTCTTAGCAACATATGCAAAGTGATCATTGAACTCATTTGCCATTTTCTGGCAATCATCCAAAGGCACCTGAAAATAGGATGATGTGTCCTTTTTAGACAATAAAGAAGAAAGAACCGTCCATGATTGAGAACGACCTTTTATTCCTACAATTTGTTCAATAAAATATTTACGTTTTGCTTTTCTACTTTGTAATGTAACCTTATTTTTCAATTTTTTAAATGCCTTCCAATCCTCATCATTTTTTGTTCGTACAGCTTTTTTCTTCATTTTATCACGCTCTTTCATTAAATTGAAAATAGATTCATTCAACCATGGAGATTGTTTTTTTTTCGGACGCGTTTAGTCTTAAAAGGCATATGCTTATTCATTACCTCTAAAAACATTTGTTCCCACATATCCACTGCTTCATCTAAGCTTTCACATTCTTCTATTTGTTTCCAATTCTGTTGACTAAGGTCATGTTTGAAAGCATCCAAATCAACTCCTTTGGTTTTTCTATAAGTAACATATTTGACAACTGATTTAACATTACTTGACTTCCATACAAGGTAACTCATTGAGTGATAATAAGGCCATTGTGCAATACTCCAAAGGAACTGACCTTTTCAAGATTGTTTGTTAACATATGATCAATCAAAGATGATGAGTTGTTTGTTATGCGTGTATATTCATGAGTATTAATTTGATTCATACAATATATGTTATTAATATCATTATATTTCTTTGTTTCCCAACTTAACGGTTTGTGTTTTATATCGCAATTAATGTCACCCATTAAAACAAAATCACAATCAAAACTTCCTGCGAAGCTCAATAACTCTTCATAAGAATTAAAAACCTCACTTTTCGAGTTTGGTGGGCGATACCAATTACAAAATATAATTGGTTTTACGTGTTTTTGCCGAATAATTATCATAATAGCTTCTATGTAAACGCTTCTAGGTAAACGCAAGATGTAGTACCAGAGTGAATGTGTTCCTTCTTTTTGTATGATCAGATATAATACTACAGCAGAAACAACAACAACGCCGACAACACCAACAAAAACCATGAGCAGCATTGAACACATCGTGACCAGAAACCTGCAATGTGCGATCTGTCTGGAAGCTCTGACGGATCCCAAGCTACTCTCCTGTTCACACACCTTTTGCAAAGAATGTCTATCGGAACTTGTTTCCGTGCAACCTGCTCTGAACGTAATAACCTGCCCAGTCTGCCGCTCGGATACACCCGTCAAGAATGGCGATGTGTCAACACTCCCGACCAACGTGCCCCTGAAGTCTCTCGTGTTGGGCATCAGGGACAGTGGACAGCTGTGTGATGTCTGCGAAGCGCAGCCTCCAGCCGTGCAGTTCTGCTGTGTCTGTGAGAAGAACATGTGTAGCGTGTGTCATAAGAAGCATGATTCCTGGGAACCCAACCGAGAACACCGTGTCGTTAGCGTCGAAGACATCAAGAAGGGGAAAGTTGTTCTAGAGAGAAAGGTACCCTGCAAGGACCATAAGCATGGAGATACCGGCCACTTCTGCACGGATGTCTGTTTGACTTGCAAGAAGTATATCTGCATGCGATGCCGAATGTTTACTCATGAGAAAAATGGACATTCCGCTGAAAGCGCCAAAGACTACGAAGAACTGTTCGCCGAGGAAGTCGCGTCATTAAAGGAGGAAGTCCAGTCCACCATCTTGCTCATCAGACAACACACAGAGTTTGCTGAAAAGGAACGTCAGGCATCATTGAGGCATGTTGATGACGTGAAGGGTGGAATCCAAACTGCGCATCGCGAAACCGTCGAACAGCTGAAGGAAAAGAAGGCGCGTCTGATCACGAAATGCGAAGCTGAAAGGACCAAGCTTCGCCAAGAATTCGAGAAGAAGAAGAATGATGCTGAGCGCTTGATTTCCAGAACCGGATCTGCGAAAACGCTGGCTGGAAATGTATCCCGCCTACCATTAGATCATGTCTCCGTGGCTCTTCGTGAGTCGCTTTGCAATGACCTGAAGACTTTGGTGGGCTTGGAAGACCCCAACGAATCAGAGTTACATGACTTATCGCGTCGTGCAGTAAAACTTGAATTCGAGAAAGATAAAATGGTCCCAAAATTAGAGCTGGGAAAGGTCTTTTACAAATCATAAGGTTGTTCATATTAATGTGTTGTAATACATTAATTTGTATGTTCATGTGTTATTGGAAACATGTAACAATTGCGTTTGATTGAATTATAAAGGGATCTAGAACCTTTGTTGATGTGAAAATGATGTGGAAATAGTGATGAATGGTAGGTGTATTTTTGTGATCTAATATGTCCACTAAGGAACGTTGGACAACATTAATAACTTTTAATATAAACATCCGAATATAAAATATATTTTTAATGAAAACAAAAGAAAGAAAATAAAACCTTTTACATGAATTGGTATAACGAATACAACAAGGTATGAGAGAACCACTAAAGTTTATGTGAGTTTTGTGGATTTGGACAATGATACTAGATCCCTTTAAATTCCACC